>CANIUD010000698.1:0-90973 GCA_947470075.1 Closterium sp. Yama58-4
GGGGAGAGGGAGAGAAGGAAGGCAGAGAGAAGGAAGGCAGAGGTGGTTTGGGGAGATGAATCGGTTGCCTCCAAGGAAGGCTGCCAACTCAGCCCCCCGCATCGATGCCCTCCTCCCCTGGAAGTGCACGTTCAGCTGCCCCATAACTCCTCCACTGTGCGCATACGGAGCTGGGAGAGGGGAGGGGAGTATGGGAGTTAGGAAGGCAGAGTGGGTTTGGGGAGATAGATTGTGTGCCCAGAAGGCTGCTCAGCCCGCGCGCTGATCCCCTCCTGCCCTTGGAAGTGCACGTTCAGACGCCCCCTTAGCTCCTCTGCTGTGCGCATGCGCAGCTGTGGGGAGGAAGGAGAAAGAGGGTTGGAAAGCAGTGGGTCGTTTGTGCAGGTTCTTTGAGAGCAGTGAAGGGAGATTCTTATTTTTGCAGTGGACTCTCAAAGCAGGCGCGAAAAAAGAACAGACAGACACAGACATACACACTGTGTCGTTGTTTCACCTGGATCGGTAACAGTCTAAACATTCAGATCATCTCACCTGGTTGTAAGAATCCTTGAGGATGTATGGCTGTCCATGCAGCTGCCTCATCCTCGCCCTGAACTAAGCTCGCTTCTTTCCCAATCCGCTCACCTGATTCTGGGGTGGCCTTCAAGAATGTACGGCCTTTTGACAAAAAAACTCAAATCTCTCACCTGGTTGTAGGAGTCTTCAAGAATATACGGCCGTCTGACAGTGATCCGCAGCGTGCCGTAGTGCGGTTGCTCGTGCAGCTGCCTCATCCTCGCCCTGAAGTAAGCGCGCTTGTTGTCAAAATCCAGCACCCACGCCCACTTGAGCAGCATTGCAAAGGATCTCTCTAGGAGGGCTGGGTTGCCGCGTACGAATGCGTTGAGCAGGCGGCGGTGGCGCTCTGTGAAGCGCAGGAGAGCAGAGGAGGGCGAGGAGGCGGAGAAGGAGGAGGAGGAGGGGATGGAGGAGGAGGAGGGGATGGATGTTAATGTGGTGGTGGCAGCAGCAGCCTCTTGTGTTGCTGCTGCCGCTGATGCTGCTGCTGCAGCAGTACTTGTGCTAGGAGCGGAGGCAGAAGGAACGGCAGCTGCAGCATCCGCAGCAGCAGGAGTTGAGTCAGTAGCACCAGCGGCTCCCCCAGCAGCAGCACCCTTGCCCTTGCCACTCGTCTTGTCACACAACACAAAGAACGACTCTACAAATGGTAACAGCTGCTGTGCTGCTGATGGCAGAGGTGGCACCGCACTTCCCCCTGCCGCCCCTCCGCCCACGCCTGCCGCGCCCTCCGCCGCCGAACCTGCAGGTCCGGCCGAAGCGGACAGGGCAGGGTGCTTCTTGTACCGAGCCTCGAGCTTGCCACAGCACTCGGATAGGACTTGCCAGAGGGGGTGGAGCGATGCAACAAGGTCTGAAATGACAGCCTGGCATTCTGCTTCTGATGCTGGCCCTGAAGGGGAGTCACCGTCCCATGCGGGTGGGAGGGAGGAGGCGGGTTGAGAGAGGAGCGAGGTGAGGGTCTTGAGCACGCGGAGAGTAGCTGCTCCAGCTCTCGTCAACCCCCATGGCTTGCCCGTTACAGGAGCCAGCGCTGATGGTGCTGCTGGTGGTGCTTGCGATGCTGCTCCAGCTGCTGCGTCTGCTTCTCCTGCTGCTGCTGCTGCTGCTGCTGTTTCCTGCCCTTCCATAGTCGCTCTCTCACTCCCCGTCGCTGCGCTTGCTGCTGCAGCTGTGCCTGCTCCCTCCTCTCCCCCACCCTCTCCGCCATCCGCCCCCTCCACAACCTCTAGCAGCTCCCGCGTGGCCGGCGAGCTGAGCTGGCGCGCCGCCTCTGCCAGGTCAGCAACAAACAGTGCGCGGTACTTCGGAACCACAGCAGTTACCAGCCTCAGTACAGCGACAGCACGCGAGTAGGAGGCGTCTGAGAGACCCTCCTGTGCGAGGAGCTGGGAGAGGATGCGGAGGTCAGGGTGGGGGATTCGGAGGAAGACTGTGACTGGCATGGGCACTGGGGGAGCGGGTGGAGCCGAGGGGGCAGGGGGTTGAGCAGTGCTGGTGGGAGGGGATGTGGGTGTGGAGGAAGGTGGGATGGTAGCAGCAGCCAAGGGAGCAGCAGCCGTTTCTGTTCCAGTTGGAGGAGCGGCAGCAGAGGCTGTTGCAGCAGCAGCTGTTGCCACTGCTGCAGTCTCTGCCACTGCTGCAGTCTCTGCCACAGGTGCTGGAGCTCCCTCTTGTGTTTCGCTTGGTTGGTCTCCGCTCTCCTGCCCCTCCTGCCCTGCTTGCCCCTCCCCTCCCTCTTCTCTCTCCCTCTCTCCCATCTCTACATCCCCACTTGCAGGCCCAGCCTCGGTAGGCCCCGGACCTGAACCACTCTCCATCCGAGCCTCTGCCGCTGGCTCGGCAGGACCTGAAGCACCACCTCCTGCCAAACCTGCTGCTGCTCCTGCTCCTCCTGCTGCTCCAGCTGCTGCAGTGGATGCATCTGCCAGTTGTACACTTGCTGCTGCTGGCGCTTCTCCCGCTGCTTGCCCCTCGAGCCTAGCAGCATCAGCAGGAACAGCCGCACCAGAAGCAGTGGCAGCACCGCCAGCAGCAGCAGCAGCAGCAGCAGCCGTGGTAGCTGCAGTCGTGGCTGGTGCGTCAGTAGTGGCAGGCGTGGCAGCATCGGCAGGTGTGGCAGCAGCAGCGGCAGCATTGAGAGCCTCCTCTGCTGCTGCGCGAGCTACCACCTCCATGAGACCCAGCAACTGCAGGACATACCATGCACACACACACGCATGGGGGGGAGGGAAGGCGCCTTAGTGAAAAAAATTACTAAGGTGGTTCAAAGCCTCCTCTGCTGCTGCGCGAGCTACCACCTCCATGAGACCCAGCAACTGCAGGACATACCATGCACACACACACGCATGGGGGGGAGGGAAGGCGCCTTAGTGAAAAAAATTACTAAGGTGGTTCAAAGCCTCCTCTGCTGCTGCGCGAGCTACCACCTCCATGAGACCCAGCAACTGCAGGACATACCATGCACACACACACGCATGGGGGGGAGGGAAGGCGCCTTAGTGAAAAAAATTACTAAGGTGGTTCAAAGCCTCCTCTGCTGCTGCGCGAGCTACCACCTCCATGAGACCCAGCAACTGCAGGACATACCATGCACACACACACGCATGGGGGGAAGGGAAGGCGCCTTAGTGAAAAAAATTACTAAGGTGGTTCAAAGCCTCCTCTGCTGCTGCGCGAGCTACCACCTCCATGAGACCCAGCAGCTGCATGGAACACATACACACACACACAGACACACACATAGGGGGAAGAGGAGAGGAGATGAGCAGCGGCAAGCGGGCTGACCCCCCACGAAACAGAGAAGACTCTTGTGCTGTGCGAGTAACCACCTGTATGAGACGCAAACGCAGCACTGACGTGCACAGACCTAGACAAGAAGCATTGCACTGACCTGTTCCAAGTGGGGAGAGCTACGCAGGTACAGAGGCTGCCTCAACAAGTGCAGCATCAGCACAAACGGCACCTCCCCTTCCCCCTCTTCTCTCCCTTCCTCCTCTACCTCCCCATCAACACCCTCTTTCCTCTTCCCCTTCGTTCCCCTGCCCACAACCGCCGTCTCCACCAATTCCCCTGCTTTCATAGCTCCTCCTGCTGCTCCCTCTGCTGCTCCTCCTGCAGCCTCCTCTGCTGCTTCCGTCACCTTGGCCTTGCCCTTGCGCTCCTTCACCCTCTCCTGCTCCTCGTGCTGCTGCTGAGCAAAGCGAGTGAGTGCGGAGGGGAAGAGCAGCAGCAGGCGCGTGGCTGCCATGGAATGGCGAGACAGATACACCAGCAGCTCCAGTACGCGGCGAGAGACAAGGGGAGGGATGCCTGCGTGGGAAGAGGGTGAAGAACGGTACGTTTCATGGTGACTTTTGAGTCGACTAATAAGTTACAGAGCCCTCAATGATGATTGCGGGGATGCGGGAGGAGAAAGATGATGAGATGGGAAGGCAAGAAGGGGATGGGAGCGGTGGTTGCGGCAAGGCGAGCCTTGTGAGTCTATAGCATGCAAGGCGAGCCTTGTGAGTCTATAGCATGCAAGGCGAGGGACTCACTGTTGGGGCGCTGCGGTCGAGCATACACCACGTTGGACTGGCAGCAGTACAGCTGGTGAGGTGGAGCGCCGTCTGCTGCTAACCCACCCTCACCCACGCCCTCAGCCGCTGCAGCGACTGCAGCTCTTCCAACTGTGGAAGGCTGATTGCCTTCCACTGCAGTTGCTGCAGGTTGACTGGCAGATGCTGCAGTGCCCTCCACGCCTGCTGCACTCTGGTCCATCGGATGCTGCCCCGTGGGGTGCTGGTCCGTTGGATCGCCGTCCGGGCGCAGCAGATCCAGCAGGATGCGCACGAGGGCTGCACGGGTGGTGGCGTGTGACGCGAGGTTGGTGAGCAGACGCGGCAGCAGCGCCTTCTGCAGGGGCTGGTGGAAGGATCAAAGGAGGGGAGGGGGGGGATGATTGGGGATGAGGGGAAGGTGGATAGAAGGGGTGAGGAGAACGAGGTGACGCGAGGTTGGTGAGCAGACGCGGCAGCAGAGCCTTCCGCAGGGGCTGGCGTGGGGGAAGGGCGGTTGGGAGAGAAAGAGACTGGCGAGAAAACACGGCAACAGGGCCTTCAGGGGCTGGTGGGGGTCATGGAAAGGCTCGAAAGCTAGGGGGTGAGAGAGAAAAAGAGGACAAAATACAAGTAGAAATAGATACAGCTTATCAGTATCACAGGAACCCAACCCACCTGGGAGATGCGCAGCAGGCGAATGAGCGCCTTGAGAGCCCTCTCATCCACCACTGGCACCTTCTCCTCCTCCCCACCCTCCCCACCACCTTTACTTCCCCCCGCCCCCGCCCCGGCCCCTACCCCCGCGCCCTCCCTCTCCCGCCTCCCCATCCCCACCGCATTAAACCCCCTGAAACCATCCCCCACGCCACCCTCGCCAGCAGCCACAGCGAACGGGTGGGGCGGGCGACGGTGGGCGGTGGGTACCGCCGGCAACAGCAGGCGAGCGGCGGATGGGACCGCCAAAGATGGCGTGGTGAGGGTGTGCGGGGTGCTGGTGGCGAATGGAGTACTGCTGCTGCATCGCTCGCTCTCTCAGCAGCTGGGCTTCCGCTAGCAGGGCGGGCGGGAGTGACGCCAACACTGCTTCCGATGAGGTCAGCAGGACCTCTGCTCGCAGCTCCTCAGGGAATGTGGCAATGATAGACGCACTGTCCATGTCCACTGGGTGCCCATCCGCACCCGCCGCTGCCGCTGCCGCCATGAGGCGTTGCGCCTGCTGCTGCGCCAGCACTTCTGCCTGAATATCCGGCGGCAACGCTGCTAGAAACTCCGGATCCAGCTCCCCCGTGTCCTCCCCTCCCAACCCTGCAGCTGTCCCCCCTCCTGCTCCCGCTCCCCCTGCTCCCCCCGATCCCCCAGCTCCCCCAGACCCCCCCACTCCTCCCGCTCCTCCCCCTGCCTCTGCTGCTCCACCCTGCCCCTGTGGCTGTGCGGCCTGCTGCTGGGCGCGTCGCTGGCGGGCCTGTCTAGCAGCTCGCTCCACGTGGAAGGAGGCTAGCACCTCTGCCCTCAGGTCCTCTGGTAGAGCCTCCAGGAAGGTTGGGTCGATCTCTGGAAGGTCCTCCTCCTCGTCTGCTGCTGCTGCTGCTGCTCCGCCTGTGCCTGTGCCTGCAGCACCACCGGAAGCACCCGTGACTGCATCCGCTGCAGCACCTGAAGCTCCAGCTGTTCCACCTGGCGCATCAGCAATGGGCGGGACAGGAGAGGCAAGGACAGCAGGTGCCGCAGCAGCGTCGGTCGCCAGAGCTGTTGGAGCAGTGGCAACAGCAGCATCAGAAGTTATGGCGCCAGCACTAGCAGGAGCTGCTTCCCCTTCAACTTCGGTCACTGTAACCGTTTCTCCTGCTTCTGCTACTCCTGCTGCTGCTTCCACTGCTGCAGAATCACCAGCAGCAGCAGGGGAGGGAGTAACCACCCCCTCAGCAGCTGAGATCGGTTCCCCCATATCCATCGCAGTCACCCCTGCAGTGTCTACCGCTGCTGTTCCTTGTGCCACATCTCCTGCCGTTGCCCCAACAACTGCCAGTGCCTGCGTTGGTATGCCTCCTCCTCCGACTTGCTGCTCTGCGTCCCTGCCAGCAGCATCACCAGCAGGCACAGCAGCTGCTGCAGCTGGCACTGCCTCTCCTTCCGGGCCCAGCACAGCTGGAGAAGGGGCTGTAGCAGCTGCTGTAACAGGAGGAGGGGGAGGTGGAGCAGGAATAGCCACTGCAGCAGCAGCAGCAAGAGCAGGAGCAGGGGCTGGAGCAGCGACAGTGGCACCAGGCAGCAGCATGTCATCGCGGCCATCTATGCTACCCACCTCCACCTCCAGGCTCCTCAGACTCTCCCCAGCCGTGAACCCACTCCCTCCACTGTCCTGACTCGCCACTTCCACCTCTGCCTCTGCCTCCCTCTCCCTCTCACTACCTCTCTCGCCCATCTGCACGTCCGCTGCTGCCCCCCCCTCCTCCTCTGCTCCCCTATCTGCTTCAGTCCCTGCTGCTGCTGCTGCTGCTGCTTCTGCCTCTGTTCCTGTTCCTGTACCAATCTGAGTGGAGTCAGCACCTGCCTGCTCTCCTGCTGCTGCTCCTGCTCCTTCTGCTCCTTCTGCCACAGCAGCTTCTGCTGCTGCTCCTGCAGTTGCCCCACCACTTCCTCCTGCCCCTGTAGCACCACCACCACCTTCTTGCCTCACCTCCCTCCCCTGCTCCCTCTGCCCCTCCTCCTGCCCCTCCCCCTGCTGCCGCTGCTGCTCCTCTCCTCCCGCCCCCGTCCCCTGCTGCCTCTCCCCATTCCGCCCCACACCACCACCACTCTGGCCCCCCGTCTCTCCCCCCTCCCTCCCGCCCGCTCTCCCAGCCTCCCGCCCGCCCTGCACCCCTGCCTCGCGCAACCCTTGCATGGACAGCAGGAACGCACTCTCCAGCGCCTGAGCAACAGCAGCGCCCGTCCCTGCAGGCTGCGGCAGCCCATCATCCGTCCACCGATTCACCCTCCCAAACTCCCCTCGCCCCGCCGCGCCCCCCACCACCGGCCCCAGCCCACTCACCCCCATCGCCCTCGCCCTCCCCGGATCAAACTCCACCCCCGACGGATGCCCTATCCCCATGCCGCCCACGCCGCCCATGATGCCGCCCATGCCGCCCATGGCTCGCGGGTCAAGCAATCCCCGGGCCTGAAGCATGTCCTCCAGTAAAGGATTCTCATACGCCATCATAAGAGAAGCCACATCCCTCGCAAACGCCGCGTCTACTTCCATACCCGGCCCTGGCCCGCCCCCTGCCCCCATCGGCCCCCCCACTCCCCCCATCATCCCCTGCATCCCTGCCAGGAGGTTAAAGAGCCGTGATCCCGGTGCTGCAGCAGCGTGAGCAGGGGCAGACGCGGAAGCCGCGTCTGTTGGGGCCGCCCCAGGGGCGAACGGGCGGGCCAGCAGTGGGTGCACATGCAAGGGGCCTGCTCCCATGCGCCCCGCCTGCCCCTGCCCCGCGCCCTGCCCCTGCGCCAGCTGCTGCTGCCCCTGCAGCGTGCTTCTCACCGCCGCTCTGCGCTGGTGACTCGCCAGGTGCCGGCCCCACCCCCAAACTGGCTCATTCATATCCGCATACAGCGGATCGTTCAGCACATCCCGCTGCATGAACCCCGGCAGGTCCATCAACCCAGCCACATCCGCGCCGCCTGAGAGCAGATGCACGTGATTGGCTCCCGTAACATCGTCCCGCCATCTCACCTCGATGAACCGCGCCCCGTCCTCCTCCCAGTCCTCCAAATCCTCATCATCCGCTCCCTCCTCATCCTCGTCCATATCATCGTCCTCATCTCCTTCATCATCCTCCTCGTCTGCCTCTGCTAGCTCACGTGCAAAGTCCCGCCGCATGGCCCGGGCTGCATGCTCCTCCTCCTCTTCATGGTCTTCCATGTCATCCCCCATGCCCATGCCACCGGGAGGCAGATGCCCGTTGTCCTCCCCTCCATGCTCCTCATCCTCCTCCTCCTCATCATCGTCATCATCATCATCATCCTCATCATCCTCCTCCTCCTCGTCCTCGTCTTCATCCCCCTCCTCCATCCCCTCCTCATCCTCCTCATCCCCATCCTCAATATCATCCTCCCCATCCTCGTCCTCCTCCCCATCCTCCTCTCCCTCCATATCCCCATCATCCTCCTCCTCTCCACCCTCCTCATCCACACCCATATCATCAAATTCTCGGATCTGGAACCTCAGCTGCATGGGTCCCCTCATACTCCCCCCGCCCTCCACCCTTCTTATAATCGCCTCAGCTTCATGCGCCATCCCCCCTTCCTCCTCCTCCTCCTCCTCCTCCTCCTCCCCCCCATGCCTCTCATCCTGCTCCATCGCTCTTCTCTCTTCCGCCCCTGGCCCACCTGTCTCCACTCCTCCCTGCTGCCTCCCCTCCTCATCCCCCCCTCGCATCCTCTCACTCCCAGCGTCTGTTCCTGCCTCGTCACCTGCAGAAGCCGTTACTCTCCCTCCATCCCCCCCAGCATCACCCATGGCAGTATCAGCACCACCACCTGCCCCACCTCCTCCTTCTGCTGCCCCCCCATCCGCACCTGTTTCCGCCCCTGTTGTCCCCCCTTCCACTGCTGCTTGGCTCGGCACCCCTCCAGCCCCTGCCGAGCCTGCTTCCTGCCTTACCGAACCTACAGCCCTTGTTACACCCACTGAAATGCGCTGCCCTGATGCCGGAACTCTCCCAGGCTCGGCACGCACTTCCGAAGCTGAGGCTCGGGTGAGCACCTCAAGAGCCCTGAGGATCGAATTCACCAGCTTTGGGGAGTCTGGGTGGTTTAGATCAATTACACTCAGAGTCTCAAGGAGGTTTGGCAGCATGCCCACCTCAAGGGCCGTCTTGGCCATCTCTGCAACAAAGGCGGAACCTTGTGCTGAGCTGCCCGGGCCGCCAGGTGGGTTGCTCCCATTGGACGAGTGCGTGGAGAGCAGCGCGTTCATAAGATCAAGGAAAGACCTCACCTGCTTGTTGGGCACTTGGAGCTTCGCAGATGCAACTGCTGCTGCTTCTGCACCCGAAATCGCTGCTGCCCCACCTTCCCCTACTCCACCTGCAGCTCCTGCTCCTGCTGCAGCTGCTTCTCCTGACGGTGCTGTGCCAGCAGTAGAAGAACCTACTGCTCGTCCCTCCACCTTCTCCTGCTGCCGCACCTCTCTTGCCCTCCCCCCATCTTCCTTTCCAAACAGGCTCAGACTCTTGGAAATCTCAGAGAGCACGCGACGCCGGCCCTCCCCTGAGCGCACGCACAGCGCAATGAGGAACGCAGACGCCTGGGTGCCCAGCCGATGGTGCCCCGGATGGGAAGCACCGCCCTGCGCTGCTGCAGTGCTGCCTGCTGCTGCTGATGCGGTGCTGGGCTTGTCGCTGAGGTACGGGAGAAGCTCGTGCAACACGTGGTGCACTATACCCCCTCGGGATGCCCATGCCAATGCAAAGGCGCCTGCTGATGACTCAGGCTTACCTGGTGAAGGCTGTAGCTGGTGCTGGTGGTGGTGATGGTGGTGGTGGTCAGGTTTGGATTTGCGTTCGTGCTTGTCTGGAGTGTGCTTGTGTGTACGGGAGGTGGTTGCCTTGTGTGGCTGTGGCGTGCCCGACCCTGCTGACGCACCCGAACCTGCACCCACCGCTGCTGCTGCTGAAGTGCCTCCAGAAGCGCCAGCAGATTCTGCATCCCTGCGGAGCACGAGAGTGCTGGCAGCAGAATACGCGAGTAGGATCTCCGTGAGAAGCCGCAGCACCAGCGTGGTTCGCGAGATTGCAAACTCCGCCCTCTCCTTCTCCTCCTCCTCCTCTTCCTGTTGCTTTGCCTTCTCCTTTTCCTCCTTCCCTGCCTCCTTCTCCCCTTCCTTCTCTCCTTCCTTTTCGCCTGCCTTATTCTCAGCCCCCTCTGCATCCACCTCCATTGCCTCCCCTCCCAGACCACCACCAACCCCAACCTCCATTGCAGCTACTCCATGCCCCTCAGACAGCTTCTCAGGTGCTTTCCCAGGCGTTTTTTCAGGTGGCGGAAACTGCTGCAGGTACGTCAGGAGCTGGTCAACAACAGAGGCGAAGCTCCAGGGGACTTTACGCACCCGCCCTGACTTAGAGACCCACGTCAGCACCTTGCCGTCTGCTGACTTGCTGTAGTGACCCGTGGGCGGATGGGGAGGCGGTGGAGAGGTTTGCGGAGAGGCTGCAAGAGGTGAGGAGTGGTGGTGAGCGGTATGGCCTGGAGCTGGGGATGGAGCAGAGGTGCTTGGTTGCCCTGGTGCTGCTGCTGCTTCTGGTGCTGCTCCTGCTCTCTGTTCCCTCTCCCCCGCCTGTTTCTCCTTCCCTTTCTCCCTCTCCTTCCCCTTCTCCTTCTCCTCCCTCTCCTTCTTCTCTCTCTCCTTCTCCTTCTCCCGTTTCAGCACCACCACCTGTCGCCCACCAACACTCTCCACCTCACACACATTCCCCACCGCCTGCAGAAACGCGGACGGATCACGGGCAACAAGAGGACTCATAGCGCCCAGGAACACGCGAGGGGACACGCGACCCCCATGCTGACTCGCCAGTGTAGTGAGGCTGTGCCTTATCTCCGCTTCCATAGCATGCAGCAGCGTGAACGGATCCTCTAACACATGCCGCACCACGGCCGACACGAGACTCTCAAACCCCGGGAAGATCGAGGAGAAGGGGAGCGCGAGGAGCGCCGCCACTCCACCCTGGTCCAGAAAGAGGAGAGCCACGGGGTGCAAGCGGGAGAGGCGTGAGGCGAGGTGGAGGGCGGCCTGGCAGAGAGACGGTGGGGGGTGGCGGCGCAGGAGAGGGCAGATGAGGGCCATGGCTTGAGCCTTCTCGTCGTCTGATAGGTACCCTGTTGACAGCCCCACAATCTCTGTGAACCGGTTCTCCTCCTTGCCCTCTCGCTTGTCTGCCTCTGCTGGCTCAGTGCCCTTGCTGGCTGCAGGGGCGGCAGTGGCAGATACACCCGCACTGGATGGGGCCTCTGACGCCCCGGCAGCAGTAGCAGCGCCAGTAGCAGCAGCAGCAGGTGCGTCTGGATTCTCAGCTCCTGCTGCTGCCCCACCTGCACCACCTGCACCACCTGCACCACCTGCACCACCTGCACCACCTGCACCACCTGCACCACCTGCACCACCTGCACCACCTGCACCACAGTACCGACGCGAAGGTCCACGGTGCACTTGCTGCTGCCGCTCCCCCTCCACCTGCTGCTTCCCCTGCAGCCCCTGCTGCGACTGCCTCCCCTCGTGCCCCTGTGCCAGGCACCTTCCATTGCACAAGGGAATCCAGCACGAGGAACAGAGAAGGCACCCACTTGGGCACCTCCCCAAGGCCCTCACGCCCCTCTCCCCCTTGCCCTCCTTGCCCTCCTTTCCCCCCTGCCACCCCATCAGCACCTGCTCTCGCCTCTACCCTCTGGCCCACCACCCCCACACTGCCCTGCTGCTGCGACCGGCTCTTGCTGGGAGGTGAGGCGAGCGCAGCAAGAGGCAGAGTCGGGGGGTGGTAGTCGGGGCACACAGACGAAACATACCCAGAGAGCATGTGGAGAGCAACAGCAGCGAGACCCTCCTTGGCAGCTATGTCCGAGCAGGGCAGGTCTTCTGAGAGTAGCACGGCCAGGCAGTGAGCCAAGGCAGATTGCACGGGCTGCGACGAAGAGGGCGCACCACCAGCAGCGACCCTCTCCTCCTCCTCCCTTTCCGCTCTGCATTCTTTTCCCTCGCCGCCTCGCTTCTCGCTCTCTACGCTGCTAGGAGATTCTTTCACCTGCCCGCAGGACTCTTTCAGCTGCCCCACCAGAAACGCCACGACAGCAGCCCTGTCTGTGCCAGCGTTGCGCCTGCAGAGGGTGAGCAGGAGGTCGGTCATGGGGAACACAGCGCCCTCCCCTCCGTCCCTCAGCACCTTCACTATCGTTCCCAGCATCTCCTCCACCCTCACCTCCTTCCGCCCCTCTTGCTCTCCCCCCTTCTCCTCCTTTTCCTCCTCCTTCTCCTTCTCCTTCCCCTTCCCCTTCCCCTCCCCCTCCTTCCCTTCTCCTGCCTTACCTGCTCCCTCCTCCCCACCCTGCCCACCTGCACTAGGCCCACCCGCACCGTCCCCATCATTACCAGAAAGAGACAACGCGAGCGCGCGGGCGAGTTCGTCTTCTTCTGAGAGAGGCTCATCTGGCACGTGGCTAATGAGCCACTCCATAGCGAGGTCTAAATTGTTGCCCACCTGACGCAACGCCTCCTCTGCGCGCTCCCTAGGGAACCCCATTTCCACTATCAGATCCAATAGGGCCTCGTCTACAGGCGTGGGTACGGGTCCTGGCGGCATCCGCCCTCCCAGCACTGCAGCAGCCAGGGCAGCTGCGGATGCTGCTGCACCCCCCTGCCCCCCTGCGCCGCTCGCCCCACCTTCCCCTGCCCCTGCTCCTGCTGCTGCCGCTCCGCCTGCTCCTGCACCTGCACCAGTCCCTGCTCCCGCAGTAGCAGCAACAGAACCCCCTGCTGCTGCTGGAGCAGTTTCACTGAGGCCTTGAAGCACACGGGTGAGCAGAGTCACCACCGGAGAGATGACAGCGAGACCAGACTGGGAGAAGAGCGGGTGGGACCACACGTCCAGCATGATAGATAACACCTGCGACTGCATGTCCCTGAGAAAGTCCTCAGGCTTAGCTGGTGCGGGTTCAACTGAGCGGGAGAGCTGGTGGGTGAGGAAGATGCTGGTGGAGGAGGGGGCGAGCAGCAGGTGGGGGTTGGTGAGGCAGTCCATGAGACGGAAGTAGCTCTGCAGAGGAGAGTGCAGCCACGAAGGCAGCGAGAAGGAACCGGATCCCACAAGAGAACCCGCGCCCTTGTTGGCCCCGTCCTTAGAGCCGTCACCTGTGCTCTTCTTCTCCCCCAATACTGCAGGAGGTGTTGCATCATCCGACCCATCCGTATCCATCTGAGCCACTGAGCCTCCTGCTACCTCTACTCCCACACCACCCGCTTCCTTTCCTGCAGTCTCCTCATTCGCGGCCTTCTCAGCCTTCTCCTCCCGCTCCTTCACCTGCCGCTCCTGCTCGGCCCACAGGACCCGCACCACCCACTGCAGCGATGCAAACAGCTGCTTCACAGCCCCGTGTGCGTGGAAAAATCTCAGCAGCATGCTGTTACACGTGTGCCGTCGCGGATCCACAATCAGCGCAAACATATCATCCACAAACTTCCCCAGATACACGCACCGCACTGCGGGACAGTCCAGTATCTCCTCACTCGAGCATGCCTCCACGTTGCTGCTCCTCCCTGGGTCGCGCCCGGCAAACCCTAACCCTAGATTCTCCTGGAAGGTCTGTGCGAGGGCGGCTGAGGCTACCTTGGCGTGGCCTGTCAGCACCACAGCATCGTCCCGCCTTCTAGAAGGAACTATCGCCTTCCCCACAGCTACTTCAAACAGCCGCACAGCCACCACTAGCCGCCCCAACACCTCCTTCTGTACGGCACCGTCCGGCTTCTTCCTCCCAGTAGCATCTGTGGTCCCCGCACCGGCTGAACCAGCAGCAGCGGCGGCAGCAGAAGCATCAGCCGCGCCGCTTACCCCAGCCTCAGGACCATTATCAGGGCCTGTAGCATCGGGGACAACGCGGGAGGCGCGTGAGAGGTGCCTGCTGCCACCGTGGTGCGGAAAACCTAATTCTCCGCGGGGCCAGAGAGCACCAGGGCCATTACGCATGGGCCTGCCAGCGCCCAGGTCACTGTCCATCATGAGCAGATCCAAATCGTCCGCTGCCTCCCCTGGGAATACCTGCATTGCTGCTGCTGCTCCCCCTTCTCCTCCTGCTCCTCCTGCTCCTGCACCTTCTCCAGCTGCTGCTGCTGCTGTGCCCGTTTCAGCTGCTTCTGAAGGTCCTGCTGATGGGGCAGCAGCAGATGATGCAGCTGCGGTGGCAGCAGGTGTAGCTGCAGCTGCTGGCGCAGCTCCTCCCTCAGAGCCCGCACCCTGCCCCGCTTCTCCCTCAGCCCCTGACCCTCCAACAGCCGTTCCGCCCTCACCTGCTCCCCCTTCTCCTCCCTCTGCTCCCCCTCCCCCTGCACTCCCTCCGGCTTCTGCAACTGCAGCAGGGGTAGAAGCAGGGGCAGGTGGTGGCAATCCCTTGTGCTCCAGCACTGCGAGCTGCCAAAGAGCCTCCCTGTGTAGCACAGCCACATCTCGAAACACCTCTCCACTGGATGATGCAAGGTCGGGAACAGAGAGAGCAGTGGCGCGCACCAGCACAGCGGAGAGGGAGAGAAGGCTCTCTGCCACTCCCAGCGCGCGCAGCAGCGACTCCCGTGACTCCACGTCCAGGTCAGACAACTGGCGCCGCCCGACTATTACTGGGGATGAGCCGGCGCCTGAAGCTCCTGCAGCAGCAGCATTTGGAGCAGCAGTAGAAGCAGCAGGGCCTGCTGAAGCGCCTGTGGCAGAAGCACTCCCAGCAGCAGCATCAGGGGCAGTAGGTGCGGTAGTGGGGGAGAATGACGACAGAGACGTGGTGACAAACGCGACGGCGCACTTGACATGCTTCTTGAGCGCTGAAGCCACCCCGCGCGACACAGCAGAGGCGTGGCTGGGACCAAACGCCCGCATGGTCATGGAGATACCCTGAGCAGCAGGGGACGTGCCGAAGAGCAGCGGCAGGCGCGGCAGCGTGTAGAGCGCTAGGAGTGCGTCGAGTCCCCGGAGGTCGAGGAATACGCGGCTGCTGGATTCGTTGGAGAGAATGGCTTCCAGCAGGCGAGCCATGTTGCTGATGCAGTCCGGGAGGAATGCCTCTAGCTCTGCTGGGGTGAGCGTCTCCTTGCCGCTGCTTGTGGTGTGTGTGGCAGTGGCGGTGGCAGCACTGGGAGCAGCAGCAGCCCCAGTACCTGCCGTTCCTGCTCCTGCTCCTGCTGCGTCTGCCTCTGCTGCTCCTCCTGCTTCTGCTCCTGACGGTTCCGCCTCGGCCATAACTGCTTCTGAACCAGGAACCGCCAATTCAGCTCCCGCTGCCACAACCGCCGGTTCTTCTGCAACCACGCCAGAAGTCAGTGTCTCTCCTGCTGGCCCTGGAGGGACACTCTGTCCCCCCTCTGACTCAACCCGTGCCTGCTCCCCTGTGGCTGCTGCAGCAACTGGCGCTGCTGCTGCTGCTGCTGCTGCCTCTGCCCCTTGGTTTCCCCCATCTGTTTCCATTGGCACAGCCGCGTCCCCTGATGCACCCGCCCCTGTTGCACCCGTCCCTGATGCACCTCCCCCTGTTCCTTGTCCCACTCCTGCTGCCCCCTCCTCTCCGGCCCCCCCACTCCCCACCGGCCTCCCGCTATCCGCATCATCCTCCTTCGCCCGCACCCCCTCCTCCCCTCCACCATCCCCTCCTCCCCGCATCTCCCCTCCCAAGAATCACCTCCTTCCCCCCCTCCCCTCCCCGCCCTCCTCACCTTCCGCTCCTCCAGCCCCCCCATGCGCGCAATCTCCCTGAGCGCGCCCACAACTGCGCCCATGAGGGGCTGGCGGAGGCTCACCTGGTGGCGCATGAGCTCGTCCAGCCCGGATCCCAGCACGGAGGCAGTGTCCCCCGCGAGGGGGCGAGAGTACTGGCGCGAGGTGAAGAGGGCGGGCAGGCAGGCGAGCACGTGGGAGTCTGTGACGAGCTGTAGCCCGCGTGTGTTGAGGCAGAAGGCGAGCAGCGCGTTGGGGATGGCGCAGATGGCTTCAGACGACGGCAGCACGCCTGCAGGAGGGGAGAAAGGGGGAGGGAGGGACGGGAGGGGGAGGGAGGGGGGAGTGAGGGGGGAGTGAGGGGGAACCAGAAGGGGAACGCGAGAGTTTAAAGGCATTTAAAAAAAAAGATGCCGAGCAGTGCGTTGGGGATGGTGTCAGACTATGGTGTAAAGCACATCTCTCTGTGCTTGTGACTGTGCTTGCTTTACTAGTCTGCTGTGGCGTAAAGCACAAACCAGCACAACAACCTTGACACATCCACACACACAGTGCTCACCAGCCTTGACAGCGTCCACAAACGTCTTGGGCAGCCCAGCGGTATCAAGCACAGCGAAGCTGGTGGGCTCGTGGTGGATCTGCTCGCTCATCACCGACGCCGCCAGCGCAAACACGCCTCCTCCGAACTCCCTCGCGTGCCGAAACACTGCCGCCAGGCAATCCGGGAGCCGCCCCATGCCCCCTTGCTCGGGGGATGCTGAGGCGAGCCTGACGGTGCTGCCTGGTGCGAAGCTGACCAGGGAGATGACACGCAGCAGGGCTTTAATGAGACTGCGCTGCCGGTATGTCAGCACGGCTGGTGCTGCAGCGGAACCGCCAGCAGCAGCAGGAGATGCCCCGGATGCAGCAGCACCAGCACCACCACTAGTCCCTACGCCTGTCCCCCCTTCAGCACCCTCCTCTTCCACCGTCGGAGCCTTGCCCTTGCGATCCTCCTCCATACCAGTGGCTCCTGCACCAGCCGAGCCACTGCCACTCCCCCCACCAGCAGTCCCCTCACCAGCACCCTCAGCAGAATCACCAGCCGGGGTTTTACTAGACCCTAAACCCTGGACAGGCAGGAGAGTGGGTTCCACTCGAGCGACCTCGAGCCTGAGTCTGTCCACACACATGTCTAGGCCGTTCAGTTCCCTGAAGAGCGCTGCTGCAGGGTTGGAGAAATCCATGAAGGCCTCTAGGATCTGCACTGACCATGTCACCAGACTCATGTGCTCAGGCTTGGTGTCCCGAACCAAAGGCAACAAGGTAGGTACCAAACCTGCCTCCCGAAGCGCAGTGCACCCGGACGACGAGGACACTAGAGCAGCAATAAGGACCAACAGAGCGTCAACGAATTTCGGCGAGCAACCTCCTGGCTTCCCAAGCTGAGCCACGGTCCTCTGCATCAGGCTCGGCAGGGTGGCTCGGTGGCCGCCGGTGCTGATGGCACTGAGGACCGTGGACTGGCGCGGCCGGTCCTGCGCCATGGCAGCCAGGGCTAGCAGCGCGTACATCCGAGCCTCCTCGGGCACCAGGCTCTCCGCATTGAGCAGCGAAATTAGCTCCGGGACGAACTCAGGCTCGTTGGCGAAGAACGCAGTGAGCTCGTCCGGGTCTGGCGTGGCGAGCAGCAGCACTCGGAAGGCCAGCAGACGCACACAGAGGAAGCGGCGGCGCGAAGCGAGGAGTGGGAAGGAGTAGGCGCAGCGGAGGCGGGTGAGGAGGGAGAAGCGGAGGGCGGAGGGCACGGAGTATTGGTCTACTAGGCGCTGGAGGAAGTCGAGTTGGGAGATTCCCTGCTGCTGCACGTGCTCTTGCACCCTGGGCACGTGGATGACCCTCAGACCAGGTGATAGACCTGTAGAAGCAGCGGCAGGTGCAGCAGGAGACCGCGAAGCAGAGGGAGCACCAGCCTTGTCCTCTTGACCCTCTAATCCCTCTCCACCGCTCCCACCCAGCCCCTGACCCTGCCCCACCGCCCCCACTCCAGCAGGCCCCTCCGCATAAAACTCAAAATGCAGCGTCCCTCCCAGTGCAAGAGCGGACGCGTCCAGTCCCTGCTGGAGCGCGCAGGGCAGCATGCCGAGGCCCTCCTCCTTGCCGCCCCACGCCTGCGCGAGGGCGAAGAGGCGCGCTGTGATGGCGGGATCTGCATGCCAGCGAGTGCTGCGGCCTGGCTGGAAGGGCTTCTTGCCGTACACTGAGAGGAGTTCGAGACTCGCTGATAGCACGTCCAGGTCCGTGCTCGCGAGCAGCGTGCACACGTGCTGTGCGGGGGAAAGGAGGGGAGGGAGGGGATGGGGGAGGGAGGGGGAAGGGAAAGGGGGAAAGGGGTAGGAGGAGGTTGTGCTTCTTGCCGTACACTGAGACGGGTTGGATGCAGGCTGACAGCACGTCCGGATTCGTGCTCGCGAGCAGCATGAAGACGTGTTGCGGCGAAGTGGTTAAGGCCGCGCAAGTGAGCGGAAGCGGAAGAAGGGAGTGGGGGAAGAGGGGAGCGAGCGAAGGGGGGAGGAAGTAACAGACAGCACATCTCAGCATTTCAGATGGTCAAGTTTGGCAACATGAAGGCTATCAGGGACAGCGTTACAACAACAGATGGAGTTCGTTACCTCGACGGACGCGTAGAGGTGCTTGTTGACAGAGTTCTCGAGGATGACGCGCGACACCCGCAGCACCTGCAGCACCGCATCCCGCGGGAACGGCGGATCCACGCCCGCGAACCGACCCTCTAACTGCAAATCCTTGCGCAATTTCACTGAAGTTTCGAGGAAGGCGTCGAAGTGGTTTAATAGGTCTACCCAGTGCAGCACGTCGCCCTGCCAGACAGACACGTCAGAGTCACACGGCGAAATGATTCCGACGAGAGGAACAGACGCACAACGGATAGCGGAAAGAGGAGGAAACTAAAGCGCGACGAGAAAGTAAGCGTGGAACCAATTGGGAAGTAAAGCATAAGGAGTGAATGATGACAGAAAGGCGAACTACGAACAGAAATAGTCGGGGATTTACAGAATAAAAACCCAAGTCCCGACGAACGTGTACACGAGCACGTATGGGAGCACCGATGGGTCGTTCGCTTTTCCAATACTATCACCTTCAGTGAACGTCAAAATTCCAGGAAAGTGAGGGGGCCTACCTTGTCATAAGTCCACTTGAACTCCGAAAGAGGCTTCGCTAAGTCATGTAATGGAACGGAGATAATGGAATCAATAACTTCCTTCACTCTCGGAGGCTGCAAACGGAACAAGCCAGACACAAGATTAAGGGACTCGTTAGATCCATGCCATGACAAGTCTAACGAATCTCGCCTCCGTGGATCTGAATTCCGGAACAGTGGAATTTAGAATACGGCGAAATTTAAATATTAAATCCGTCAGGAGAATCTAAAACATCGAGGCGGCAGGAAAAGCGGTCAGAACAGGACAGCGCTTACAGGATCCGAACCCTTTTTCTTCTTGACCTTCATCTTCCCACACCAAGATACGCGAAAACCTCCTACAAGGACAAGCGCTTCAGTGGAGAATTCGTACCACCACTAGAGATTCAATAACCAGACAAGACGGCGGTCGCGACTTGTGGTGGTTTTCGCGTCCAGGCAAAGTGCACACTCTCTCAAGACCAAGTGATGACTCGATTGCACTCTAGTCTCTAGCCTTGATATTCTATTGACATCTTCATATGGTGGCAGGAAAATGGCGGTGGTCCGCAATGAGGATGGTAAGTAGTCGCTGAACCTTCGAGGGTGCTAGTTCCCCTGGCTCTGATTGGTCAAGTCTCCAGCACAACGTTGTTGCGACATCGCTAGCGTTTTGTTAGGCATGTTGCCGTGCGGACGGGCAAATCACATCACGATATTCTGGAGGATACATGACCAAAATATCAAGGACAATGTACTCATAATTGTGCATAAACCCTAATCTCTAATGAATATACCTTTATGCGCTGCCATTGGTAGCAAGGACATGCATCCACATTTATTCTTTTTTGGTATGCTTGTGCTTGTGCAGCGACCTTAATCCATGAGCGATTCCTGCTCCAACTGGAAGTGATGTGAGCCTAACAAAGGGGCTTGCAAGACTCTCCGCAACCCAAGTAACAATCGACTTGGATGGGAAGATCCCTCGAGAGAGCAAAGCAAGTGAGAAAGGAAGGAATCCAGATGACGTCGTGACAAGAAATTCCCCTGATCGAACAGCTGCCAGTGTTCTCTCTGCCACAGTGTCAGGGTTCTCAATCTTGTTGCGGTCGTACATTGATGCCACCTCCATCAATTTGGTAAGGTACTGACCAGATGCTTCAGCTGGAAGAAAGTGTTGAGGGAGCAAACGTCAGGAGAACTTGAATATATATAAACCCCCATTTAAAAGTGAAGTGGGATGTAAGTTGCTTACCGTCGTCAAGCAGATGAGTGTCAGTGAAGCCTGGGCAGACAACGGAAACCGATATGTCATATGGGAGCAGCTCAAGACGAAGTCCTTCTGCAAAGCCACGGACCCCATACTTGGTAGCAGTGTAAACTGCTGCACCATACCAAAAGCTCTGCAACATAATGAAAAAATTCTGATTCAGTGTGATGCTATCAAAAGTGAGCAGGATCCTGATTCAAGAGCAGCGAAGTGTACCCACCAGAGCAGAGAGTGAACACATGAAGACAATGGCACCTGGCTCTGCTCCTTGTGCAACCCTCTCCTTCAAGAGCGGCACTGCAGCCTGCACAGGGTAGATGCTTCCCAGCAGGTTCGTGTTGACCTGCTCCTGGGCCTGGAGTGCGGAGATGTCCTCCACATGGCCTGTGCGCACCACCCCAGCGTTGCACAGCAGCACATCTATGGGGCACGCAGCTGCTGCTCCATCTATGGCTGCCTGCACCGCCTTGGCATCGGAGACATCCACTGCCTGCGCAATAAGTCAGATGAGCCACAGCGTAGTTTTCTGAAGTATAGACACTGTGAGGCATGGGTGCTCGCAATAGTAACCATAAGTCTTTCAGGCTCACCTGTGTGAAGATTCTTGGAGTAGGAAAAAAACCATTGGTTCCGTTGTGAGCAGACTCTCTCGTATACTGCTGCAGCTCCCGCGCTGCCTCTTCCAGCTTGGCTGCATTCCGAGCCATCAAAGTAACCGAGGCTCCCTGGCGAATCCAGGAAAACACGTCAGGCAAGGTTCACTTCGATGTCAAAAGCCAGACACCTGCTATCCAAAATCCCAAATCTTTCCTACCTCTCTCAGGAACCGCTTGGCACAGGCGAAGCCAATGCCAGTGGAGCCGCCGGTGATGACTACATGCTTGCCTTTCATCATCTTCATACTGCTACGGCTGCACAAAGAGACATGGACAATGAGAGCATGATGAGCGTGAATATCAGGCACGAGAAGGAACGTCCAGCAGAGAGAAATTGAAAACTAAGGCCAGAATGCAAAGACTGAGTGTATCACCAGAGAAGGTTGCCCGAACGAAACTGGGGAGGCTGAGCGACAGCTGCGAGGCGAATGTGACGAGAAGCATAAGAGAATTCCGAACGGCTAAACGCGAGGGCTGATTGTCTCTCAGTCGCAGCTCTGATAAGACCAGGTACTGCAGAGGTAGGTTTCACTCTGGCAGCTGCGGAAACTCTGAAGAGCTGGGTGTTCATGGTGCGACAATGAATATAGCAGCTGGACGACCACTTATGGGAAATAACGGACTCGCGATGAACTGCAACGAAGCACTCATGCTTCACCCACAAAAACCGCAAGAGCACTTTAGGAGGCCGTGATTGAAAATGACGTGACGTCTCTGCCCCGTACACGAAAGCGACGGCAAGTTGATTCTTGGCGACTCGAACAAGAGGAATTTCTGCAGCACGTCAACATCAGATCCAATGTGGGTGCTTGTCATGGTGGAGATGAATGTGCTTGTCATGTTGGAGGTGAATCTGCTTGCCATAGTGAGCTTGCTATGGCGGATGTTCATCAGCAATGTCAAATGTCAACTCAAAAACTGCGGAGAAATCTGTGTTGGGAGGCTGCCAATGACAGGTGCCAGCCCCCACACACCAGCTGTAACTCGATATGCGGAAAAGATGGACAACTAAAGAGCTTGGAGCTGAAGTGTTCGGAAATTGAGAAATTACTTGGGTACAACTACAGAACACTATGCCTTTGGCCACGGATGTTCTTCTTCCTTTACCTGCCATTAGTCTTCCGTTACATATATGGATAAAAAAAACCACTAATAGTTAAATGGAGCATTTTAATCCCCACATATTAGATACTAATAACAAAACCGTGGGATTTATTTACAACATCTAATACCCGGCCTTCAGTATTGTACACAAACGCTTAGCACAATAGCAAGTATTATCTCAGCAGCCTGTTGGCCAATAGCTGTGGCGAATTCAACCACCTCAGTCCTGAAAGCTATCTCCTCGCCTCAGCATCCTAGTACCGTAATCTGTTCTGTCTCCCTCAGGACGCGGCACCTCTAAGGACATGGCCAGGATCGAGGGGTATCGGGGCCTCACATCGGTTTAGGCACATCGATCGGCACACCGATGTGCCCACACTGCAAAATTGCAATCGCCTGGACAAACCGAGCCACAGGTGACAGGATCGAAAATACCTGGGGCAAAATTGCCCGATCTCCACAATTTCACGATCGATGTGTGGGCGCTGGCACATCGATCGTGCGAGCCAGAGGTGCCAGCATTTTGGGCACCAATTTACTGTACACTTACGAGTTAGGGCGAAAACAGATACCAGAGTGTTGGCGAAGTCGCGATTTTACTGTACAAGCCAGGATCGATCCCCACCCAGGATCGATCGTGGCTCCTCCCTAGAGGTGCCGCGTCCTCACCATTGCCACCAGTTCAGTGCTGGAGACGTAAGCTGTTCACTGACTTCACCCACAACAACTTCAGCATCTAGTGGTTGTCCGAATCGCGAACCTGATCCCTAAGGATTGGTAACTAACATAGAAATATATATCAGCAAAACGCACTAATAATTTCTCAAACAATGAAATCGAGACTTGTGAGCGCAGGCAGGTTGGTTGCCAAAGTTTCACTCACCCCAGCACGTAATGGCAAAGCTTTACGAGAACTATTTTCTCAGCGAATGGAATTTCGAGGTTTTTCGGAGTCCAGCGAAAGACTACAACCGCAAGTCGTGCTGCATACTATATCTGATGACGGGATGTGGTTCAAGTTAGCTCCCGAAGAAGGTTGTGAGGCGAGTTGGCATGAGCTGGATTTGATCCACAGCTCATGTGTGACAGATTCTAAGGTAATGCTCTCGGTAACATTTATAATATTTTACGACACCACCTACACAGTGGATTCAAAATTAGTAACTTGTGTTTCTGATCTCGCAGACTGCTGTCGTGTCAATCGGAGGCGGATTCGAGGTGCACTTGGTTGCTATGTTAGGCAATCGTCAGGAGCATCGCAAGAACCACAGACCATGTTTCTGGGGATTCTTCGTGAAGGAAGGCCAGTACTCGGCCTGCTTGAAGATGCTGAACCTCCGCTGCCTTGCTGTGGTCTTCGACCTCGATGAAACCCTATTTGTCGCCAATACAATGAAGTCATTTGAAGACAAGATCGGTGTGCTGAGGCAACGGCTAGCTGCGAACAGTGATCCGCAACTGGCTAAGCTTTTGGCAGCTGAGCTGGGTCGCTACGAGGAGGACAGGCAGATCCTCCTTCAGTACTACGATACCAACGCTGTCATGCTTGACGGGAAGTGTTACGTGGCTCAGCCTGAAGCCGTGACACCCGTGGAGGGGCAATCTCTTCCTGCCTCTCGGCCTGTCCTCAGGCTCCCACACCAAAACATTGTCCTAACCCGAATCTTTCCAGAGGTAAAATTGTATTCTTTTCGCACACTTCATGCTTTGGACTCTGTTGTACTCTGAGCGGAAGCTTGATTTAGTATGGTGTGTCTGTGCAGAATCGGGACACTAGCGTGCTTGTCAGAATGCGGCCATCTTGGGAAGATTTGCGCAATTATTTTTCCACCAAGGGAAGGAAGCGGTTTGAGGCCTTCGTGTGCACGATGGCAGAGAAGCAGTATGCTTTGGAAATGTGGAGGCTGCTTGATCCTGAAGGAAAGCTTATCCAACCGAAGGAGCTGTCAGCCCGTATCATCTCAGTAAAAGCGGGTAGGCTCTTCTTCACATACTGCTTTTCCTTCATATTCAATGAAGCCTCATTCGTATATGGTATATCATCTTCAACGTTCCGTTGATTGACGGGCTCTAATTGCAGGCACATTCAAATCACTACAGAAGGTGTTCCACAGAAGCGATTGTGATCCAAGAATGGCAGTCATCATTGATGACAGAATGAATGTCTGGGAAGAAAGGGACCAGCCACGTGTCCACCTTGTTCAGCCATTCGCTCCGTATGCAGCACCCCTGGCTGAGGTCTGTGAATTAGCTGGACTGTGTTGGTTTAGCCATATTAGTCAAACCGGCTGCCTTATCATCCTCCTCACTTTATTTGAATTGTTTTCAGGTTGATTTGGCTGTTCCTGTCTTGGTCCATGCAAGGAACGTGATCTGCTATGTTCGAACCGACTTTTACAGGTACGCTAACTGACAGTTTCATGGTCCATCTTATTGTCCATCTCATCAATTTGTTCAACGAGGTCCACCACTTGCTGTTTGTGTAACATATGAGCAAGGGTTGTGCAGGGCAGTCGATGACTATTTGAGCCAAGGGTTGGCAAGCATGTCACACGATGCTGAGTTGCATCAGCTCCCACCAGTTCCTGACACGGCAATATTTGTGAAAGGTGCTCCAGTGGACAACGTATGTGAGTTCTAGCCTTACAGCTGTCTAGTTCCGCTGCTACTTGTCAAGCCTGACATGCGGATCCGCTTGGCAGGGCGCATTGGAGTCCAAGGAGCAACAACAGTGGGTTTTTCAGTATCCTGGGGAGAAGCCACTCGCTCAACCAGGTGCACAATTGGATGTGCCTGACAGAGGTGCTCCACGTTTTGGGGGTCCTCATCAAGAGAGTGCACAAGGCAGTCTGGTCCCATCAGCAGCTGCTCAGGTATCCAGCCATTTGTTGCAACTATTGAACGTAGCTTGCTATTTTCGCTACACTTTCACAGAGTATAACTTCTGCATTATGTGTTGTCTTTCAGCCACCAGGGCCTGATGATGATCCAGAGGACTTGCCTGTGTGGCAACCAGAAGCAGTTGCACCAACTGAGCCACGAAATGCACAGTCCAACCAGTTACCGGCTGCAGATGTCTTGCCAGGTACTGCAAGAGATGGTAACGCAGGTGAAGTTCCAGCAGAACCTGAGTCCGAGGAGGTGGAGGAAGGGGAGCTTTCAGACAGAGAAAATTTCCCTTCTGAAACAAAAGAGGAAGCAACAGATTTAGAGTTGGAGCGGCGTCGACGGCTTCTTATTTTGCAGCATGGAATGGATTCCGTTCTCGCCCCTCCAAGCATTTCACTTCCTCCAGGATTCACGTTGCCTGTATCATCAGCCTCTCCAGTTATTCTACCACAGCACCCACCACAAATGCTCCCTCCCTGTGACTTGTCCAGTGGTCCGTCTCCACAAGCTTCTGTGCCGCCTACAGCTGCTGCACCATCTCCCAGACCGTTTCTGATGTGGGAGGTCAAACCTGTAGTTGAGCCATCAAGCCTCGTGCAGGCTGTTCCCGGAGAGAGCGTTAGAATACAAGATGATAGCCCTGCGATCAGCCCTCCTGGGTTTGGCCCTCCAGGATTCACCACTCTCGGTCCCCGTAAGTATTTCCACAAATCTGTCGCAATTCCAGAGTTCTTTGTCTCACGTATGGCGAACCTTTTTACGGCAGGTGCACGGACTCGCGATCCACCACTAGTCAGCTCACCATCTAAAAAGGCCATGCCGGCATCCATGAAACGGGTGAGCACTACCCTCGATGCAGCAATTGCAAACTGTATATGCATTGTCAGGGGGCTAATTCTGGTGTTCTTGATTTGCTGCAGAATGACTCTGACTTGGAGGCAAGCACAAGGGAGACTGTTGCGTTGAATGTTTTTATTGAAATGAACAGGTACGGCCAGCCAATTACGGTAATGACTTTTACCTGATTGCAAGCTAGCTGTGTCTTTACTACTAATGGTGTGTGGATTGTGCAGTATGCAAGGCGCAGCTAAACGGAGGAGATTGATTGGTCCTTCATAGTGTGCAGTCTTGATTTGTACAGGCCACAGCTATTCTGTATGTGGCATTTATTACACAATCTTCATTGTACAAGGTCACAAAAGCAGGGATGAATGACTTCTAACCTCCTCCAGAATTGAGCTCAAGCATCAATGCCAAGAAAGAGCCCTACTCAGCAGCACACTCTGCTGCAATCCGGCGGCCATTAGCATCCACATCTCCTGATTTGCACAGGAGACAGTTACCGTATTCCCCCGGATATACCACCCTAGGGTGCTATGATAACTACACAAAAAAAAGGGGGGGTCTTGTCATCGGAAAAAGCTACATTGCACCCGGGTCTTTACATAATGTATTTTTTTTTATAGCGTAAAACGTTTAGTACACAATGTACATCTGTGCGGTGGTGGTAGATTGCTGGTTGGGTGCGCAAAACCGAGGACTGGGCGATAACGTTTTGCGCGAGGGTTAGCTGCCACATTGCAAGCTCCAACAAGGCCCACTGTCAGGCCCTGATTGGACGAAATCACACCCCCTCGTCGCACGACGAGGATTCATGCAGGTGACAATGGCGGAGTCCCCGCAACAGCCTCGGTTTCTGCTAATGTTAACTTGTAGATGGATTATCATTGGAAACCCTGTGCTACTTAGGCAAAAACTGCAATTATACCCGTACATAACCACCCCCCCCCCCCCCGGGTGCTATATAGGATGCCCCCAAAAGGGGGGGTATAGTAGAAACGAGGCCCGCTATAGCACCCCCCCCGCACAAGCCACCCGGGGGGTGCTCTATTTCGGGGGGTGGTATGTCCGGGGGAATACGGTATTCTGCATAAGACTTCATTACACCATCTTCATTGTACAAGGTAACAAGAGCAGGGAAAACTTCCAACATCTTCCACAACTGAGTTCAAGTATCATTGCCAAGAAAAAGCCCTGCTCAGCACCTTCTGCTGCAAAGCAGAGATCATTAGCGTCTACGTCTCACGGACTTGGAAAGCTCCTCTCGATAATCATTCAGGTTTTGCTTGATCCAGAGCCTCCGTTCCACAAGCCTTTCTTGGGCAGTCTCCCCTGCAAGGCAACGTACAACGTGGGCATACAACACTCCACTAGGAAATACGGTAAGAGATGGATGAAAAAAAAAGAGAAAAAACAGATGACGACGAAGAAGAAAAAGCAGGTGCCATCAGGCTCCCATGGTTCCAACTGGCCTTACCCATGGAGCTCCAGTGAGCTGCAGGAATACGCAGAGTGGTGCGTGTGAGGTAGCAAGCATCGTTCCATCCCAGAGGCGCACGGCGCATGGTGTAGCGATGGAACCACTGCACCTGCCACCATATCAACTACACATCCATTGCAATGCACGGACTTCAATATGTCTCGTGCAAGACGCAGTCAACAGAACGAGCATGGCCCACAAAGGGACTGCAAACTACAGCACTGCGTAAACAATGCTTTACCTTGGCAGTAACATACGGGAAGATGACAACTTGAACACCAAAAAGCCGCCACAGACACGGCTTGTCAGCTCCATGCACCTGCGTCGGACAGAATCACAAAGAATATATGAAGAAAACAAGGCACCAATAATATGCATCGTTTGATGTGTTTGCTTTACCTGAAGCTCGAGCTCTGCCACTTCATTCTCTGGGGGTGCAGCAGCAGCTGCTCCAGCTTGTTGGGCGTCAGCTGCTCTGCTAGCATCCACAGATTTGGCCCAGGAAAGGGTGTGCAGGTGGTTAGGCAGGAGCAACCATCAGAACACAAGCCCCAAAACATTGTGTGCAACAAACTCCCACAGGTGCCATTTCAATCGAATCGAGCCAGAAACCCATGTGTTTAAGTACACAAACAAGTGCCAAAATGTGTGAAGTGTGCCTCTTTCCCACTGTCTACCTTCCTCCACGCCGGCCCCCTCCGCGCTTCCCTCTGCCTCCACCAGTGGTACTGGTGGCAGCAGCAGCAGCTGCAGCCCTTTCCAGCTCCAGTTGCTTCAGGCGATTGCGATAGGCCGGGGTCTGCTTGGCGTGCTCTATGGCCTGTGAGGGATGGAGAGGAAGTGGCAGGGCAGCATGGGGCATGAACAACGTGAAAGGGAAGAGGAGGAACAACAACAATCTGTCATATGTCACTTGGCAGAAGATTCTAACCCATCAATGGGAAAGCAATCAATTCGCCTGCTTGTTCAAGGGGCGGAGTTTAGGGGACGCCCTAGAGCCTCACCTATTGGTACTCAATGACACTGGTTGGGGCTCACCTGGTTGTATCGAATGTGATCGTTGAGGTACTGGAAGGACGAAAGCAGCAACAGCGCTGCAAGCAGGATGACTCGAATGTCCTGTCATCAATGACAGCAGCATACAGGCAGCACACCGTAATGGTACAATGCATGAGGGCGACAGAACGCAGTTCCAAAAGTTATCACGTAAAAAGAACAGTGAACACAGGATAGCTGCCATGACGAGAGGGCCAACTAGCTCTGTCGAGATCAGGAGCAACAAAAGCCTCACCGTCTTAGGAGCATAATAAGTTTGGTAGTAGCGAGCAGTGTTGTAGAAGAACTGCATAGGGAGGTAATAAGTGGAAGGAGGGAGGGACGGGGGAGGAGGGAGGGGAGAAGAAGAGGGCGAAGTGGAATATGAAGGGTTGCTTGCACTGATGGGCGGGCTATACGGTGTGTCTTCATGTCGGCAACGAGGTGGTGCAATGGCTGATGGCTGTTGGCTGATGGCTCATGGCTAATTGCTAATGGCTGATGCAAAGCATGAATGTGCCACATGCATGAACGTCAACTGCTATCCCTACTTCCAAAGAAACACTTAATGGCAAATGTCATGCAATGCAATGCCATACCATGCTTTGCCATGCTGTGCCATGCTCCGCCATGCCATGCCGTGCCATACCATGCCATGTCAGGCATTGCAGCCCACCTGCTCTGGATGGGCGATGGCATAGTCATACTGCTCTCTCTTCTCCGCATCATACAAAATCTGGAGGGACGGGTGGATAATTGAGGAGGAGAGAAAGAGAAAGTAGAAGGTTGACTTCTACTAAATTTAGACATATAGGCATGAGGATGAGTACCCTATGGTGTCAGGGGTCGAAAGCGAGGTGCTGCAGAGAAAAGTATGAGTGGACAATGGCAAACGGTAAAATCCAAACCTTAATCTGAAGTCAAATCGGAGAGTGGCATGCAGCGCGGTAGGTGGCAACCCTTATATGCCACTTCGAGGTGCATCAAGTGGGCGTTCCTCATACACAGTTCGTCAGTGTCTAAAGAACCTTATTTAATGTACATATATTCAGCCTCACGAATGACTTATTTACTACGAAATTTCTCAGAGGCGTACCTCATATGCGTTGGCAATCTTGGCGAATATGGCTTGCGCGTCGGGCTCTGGGTTCTTGTCTGGATGGCTGCAATGGGATGCAGAGAGTGGAGACGGGTGCAGAGCGGTGAGGGGTGGTGATGGGTGGCCTGAGGTGGTGAGGAATGACGAGGAATGGTAAGGAACGGTGATGGGTGACAAGGGGTGGTGGACGTTGGTAGTCTGAAGTCAGCGCATGAGGATGAGATCATGGAGCGAGGGGCTTACTATTTGAGGGACAGTTTGTAGTAGGCCTTCTTAATCTCCTGCTGTGTCGCTGTCTGCTTGACCCTGATACAGTTACATGATTACACGGCACAGCAGAGATAGGGAATTGAATAGGCAATTTCAGAAAACAACAATGTTAGGTTTCAGATGGACGGACACGTCTGAGAATGTGGAAGAGATCGACTATTCCATGCTTCACACGACAGAGAATACCGCAGCGAATTGCTGATCTCAGCACGAATCTGATGTGGTCACTGGACAAGTGGAATGAACATGGCTGTGAATGACACGAGGAGCACCACATGTGGAATACAGAACGGCACTGATTGCGGATTGGACGGCGTCGAATGCGGAGAGAACGACACCGAGCGTGACTTGCCCTAGTCAGGTGTGACTGTACACAGTGCGGTTGGCTATACCCGAGAAGGTCGTAGCAGTCATCGTCGCCGCAATACATGGCCCATGCTGACGACGCCATACACGCAATCAGCACCGCAACGACCAGGATCCGACATGATGACGTCAGAGCCATGTTGAGTTGATGCGATTGCAAGAATCGGCGAAAGTCTGATCTCAGCTGATTTATCCGGTAGATCTGAAACCGGACAAGATTACTCCGCCGAGACCATTGCAGCGTCTCCTGCGCCGGACATCCCGGAAACGGGGGGAAGAAGATAAGGGTAGGGACGGCGGGAGTGGGAGTGGAAGACGTGCGAGGGGCAAATGAGGGACGGGAGGGAGGGAAGCCGATGTACGCCACCGATCGCCACCCGTCGCGTCTGTAACTAACAGCCAACAGCCATCGTGACCGTCGTGACTCACCGTTGTCGCGTTCGTCACAGAAGCCCAATGCCACCGTCACACCCGCTACCTCCGTCGCTCGCTAGCAGCCGCTGACCGCCACCGTCACGATGGGAGAAATCGAGGGGGGAGAGAGGGGACGGTAACGGGAATGGAAGATAAGGAAGCCCGCTGATGCCCAGGCCCACACTACCGTAAGTGATTGGCGTCTAAGAATAGACCTAGGCCAGATAGCATCAGGTAGCTGTGAATCGCCCGTTCAGAGTCAGACGGAGGTCGGACAGAATCCGTCCGAGTTGATCTGGTGTGTGCTACCAAAATGACAATATCGGGTGCAGCAGTGGTACTGAGAGATATCTGGGCTGAAGTACAAGAATAAGGCTACAGCTTTTACCTTAATCTTTATTAATCAAATATTCTTTACCCGTAATTTGCTCTTTGCATATTCAGTTTCACACCTCCTTCGCTTTAGATTAAGAATTGCTGATTGGCGCACTGACATCAAACAGGTGTTTTCATTATCAAACAAACCTACAGTGGCTGTCATGCAAAACTTAGCCCCTGATAAATACGGTATCAGTACTGGTTTTCTTGTGCCTCTGATAACTGTCTATACAGGTAACCATTCTGGACCCTACATCTCAATTGCTCCTGCATTGCCACTGCTCAACATTAGGGACAAGGGAGGAAGGACAGAAAAGGAGGCATTTTCAGTGGTTGGGCCAGGCAGGACACAATTCAAGATAAAGTGGAATTCAGATCGCACACAGCAGGACAAGACATGACCATTGTGGATTGTCCAGAGAGAAAAGAAAGCGACAGCATTCGCTTACTCTCCGTATTTGGCTCGCCAGATGTTGCGTTGACGGATCCAGCAGATGCACGCGCAGCACATGACGAGGACCATGCCACCACAGACCCCTGCACAGCCAGCAGTGGTAATGCATGATAAACGAGATGATGATGAGTTACAAGGAATCATTCACCAGCTCAACACGCAGCTTCAGCTATAAGTCAGTCTTTTTCCACACCCAGAAAGTCGAAAGCTGTAGGGGGTGAGCAACTTTGCATTGCATGAACCGATAAGGAATCATTGGGTTGTTGACAGGGACAAAAAGGCGTGGGCTCTGAGGAGGGGGTACGAAGATAATGGGGGATCAGAATGTGATGGACAAGAAGTTGGATACCTAAGGGGTACCAGCACGCGGGGAAAGGAGATTGGTGCCCAAGGGTTGGGGGAAGAATATGTGGAAACGAGGTATTGAAGCGCAGGGCTTACAATCCGGTTTAAGTGTTCAGAACTTTAAGCAGAGGAGAATGGTGGGAGAAAAAGGACTAATACACGTGACATCCGCGTTTCCATGAGCAGAGATCAGCTGCTGGAAGGTTACGCAAAGTGGAGCTTCTACGCTTAAACTTGACGCCACACGGGACCTTCGCATTACAAGTTTCGAACGGTCCTCAAGACTAGTGAAGGGGACGTCTGAAACCGGTCTAGACGTGATTAGTAGTCCAGTATACACGCGACATAAGCATTTATTGAGCGCCATTCCAGACCAGACCATATGAGATAGAGACTCGGTCAGGGTGAGATCGATCCAATTAAGTCGCGCGTATTTTTGGTGTCAACGCGAAAGAAATAGACTTGGATCTTAGATGCCGTCCAATTATAATGGAAAAAGAACTTCGTTTCAGACAGAAAAAGTGCGTGGTTTCGACCCTTGAAATGCGATAAATTTCGCATTCAAGACGGCACGGGACCACATACATAAATTGGTTTCTCCGCAATAGAAAGTCTGTGCGCAATATATATAAGGACTCACCAGCGACGATGCCAATAATGGCCTCTGTGGAGAGATCGCCGCCCTTCATCTTCTCGTACGCGCCTTGGAAGTCGTACATCGTGCCTTTACCCGCAGTAACCGTATCATCAACAGCCACGGTAGCAGATTCTGTTGGAACCGTCGCGTCGACGGGAGTGGCGGCGTCAGGATCGAAATTAGCGTCGGTCGTGTCAGGAGCAAACGCAGCAGACGCGGTGCCCGTCGGCTGGGCTGCGTCCTCAACGGGAGCGGTATCAGTGGGAATGTCCTCCGGGGCTGTGGTGGTATCACTGGGAATATCCTCCGGGGCTGTGGTGGTATCACTGGGAATGTCCTCCGGGGCTGTGGTGGTTTCAGTTGGGATGTCCCCTGGAGCCGGTTCGTCCGCAGGCTGTTGCTCGTCTGCGGGAGTAGTATCGTCGGGCAGGTAGGCGTCTTCCGGGGGAAGGAACGGATCTGGCGCATTTTCCCCGGGAATGGCATCTTCGCCTGGAACTGCATCGGTGGGAGCAGTTTCGCCTTCGTTAAACGCATTCGGGTCCGCGTATTGATCGACGGCCTCATCCGGAGGGACGCCCATGTCCTCCGGCAACGTGGTGTCCCCCGCGGGATCAGGATAGTCTTGATCTGGTTGCGCGTGACATACCTTCGAGCGAATTAGGACTAGGCTAACAACGAGAAAGAGGCTGAATCGGTGGAATGAGCGAGCCATGCCTAACGCTCGAAACGTTCCCTGCTGAGTTACTGCAAGAGAACCCCAACGCCTCAAAAAACGCACCTGGGAGGAGGGAGCAACAGCCTAAGAACGCAGAAAATAAGGCGATCCAGGAATCGCTTCTTACATGGATCAACTGAATGAGTTGCCAGGGGATTGGGCTGCTTTGAATGAACCATGGACATCGAAGTTGGTGGAAGAAATGTCGAGGCTCGGCTCGAAAGAAGCGGGAGCCGAGCCGAACCACGAGTACGTCTGGCGGGAACAAGCCTGGCAAGCCACAATGAAAAGCCGGGACGACAATTCGCAGGTCGGGGAGGGAGGTGGTTGGGGCCGTGGGAGAGGGAAACCACTTGGTTTTGGCTTTTGCCGAAGCTGACTGCCATGGTGCTGATTGAATGCCGAACTGCAGCCACGTGGGACTTGGATGTTGTCAAAACCGCTGCGGGATTGCCGGAACTGCCTTGGGCTTGACGTTAGGTGCGACTAGGTGCCACTTGGGGGCAGCAAGGCGGCTTTGTGCTGAAATTCGTCGCCCTAAAGTACTGTACAGGGCTGTCGCTTGGTCTGGGCCTAAACCTTACGAAGCTGAGCTGGCCCGAAACAAGCCCTGAAGCATCCGGACAGCAGTCAAATCTAGCCCTTAAATTCAGGCCATTTGGATTCCTGCCCTGAGCCACATGCGCCAGGAAGCTAAGTAACTCTAGGAAAACTTACTCTACCGATCAGAGCACGCTGGTGCGGTTGGGTAGAGAGGTTTGGGAGGAAGAGTAGTGGGACACGTGCACGGTCGAAGGTCTGCAAGAAGGGGTGGAATGGGGGGGGGGAGGGGAGAGCAGGTACACGGGAAATCCGGGGGAGGCTACAAACCCGTCCGTTAGGAATACGGGCCAGGAAAAAACCAGACCTGAAAATCTCTGAGCTGAGTTGAAACGAACCCTGAATTCTCAGGGAAAACGGGCGAATGCCCGTGAATCGACAGGCCTGGTACTGTAACGGCAAGCGCCACGGAAACCACAACCACCACCACTGAACCTCCGATATAGATACTTTCCATAGAGTGAACCTACATATGTTCTCGGTTCTGGCCACAAACAGTCTCGAACACTGAGTGCTCTCAAGAAACATATATTCTGTAATATTCAGATAGATTCAACACCATATCGTGTGGACCAGCTAAAATACATTTGTGGCGAAGAATGCTTTGTGGCGTGATCGAGCCCACATGATCTGATGACCAGAGACTCGCGTTGCGTCTGGATGAAGCAAGCCGCCTTTCCTTTCAACCCCAGACCTCACTCATGCGTGCGGAACCTTCATTTCAATGCGCGTGCTCGCTCGGATCACAGCGACTATCCGTCCCGCATTTAGACCCAGACTCGCCACCAGTCGAAGCACGCTAAATTTAGCAGCAGCAGCGCCACTGACAGTAGCGGTAGTGCAGGATTGCGATCCAGCAGCAAACCCGCTCGCTTTTCGTCCGATTTCGTTACGTCCGACGTGCAGCATGCCTAGCAAGGGACGAGGCTCGCGCAAGAGCAAGCACAGAGAATCCCGCAGGAGCGAATCGCCGCGTGGACGAGGAGAAGCGGGTGATGGCGACAGCGGCTTAACGGAGGCGGAGGCGGGGGAAGGCAGAGTGCGCGGAAGCACAAGCATCGCGAGCAGCTCTAGCAGCGCGGGGTCGAAGTCGCGCAAGGTGGCAGTGGCACACATAGTGGCGGCGTTTTACCCCAAGTTCGAGAACGAATCCGCGGATGGCGAGGTGAATTAGACTTGCAGATAGGGACTCACACAGAGGTGACTGCTGAGGAATCTCAAATGTCGTTTTACCCCAAGTTCGAGAACGAATCCGCGGATGGGGAGTTGAATCCGTGAGGCTCTTGAGGCTGGCACCTCATAGAGAGGTGGAAGGGGGAGAGAGTGGTGAGGAAGCGGGCAACCGACGCGTGCTCTGTTGCGCGGACAGCTAATGAGTCATCATGGCGCTGAATTGGATGCGCCATTCCCATGCCGCCCGTCCTGTTTCCCCTTTCCGTTCCGCCCCAATCCGTTTCCGCTCTTACCTCGTCCGCCCTTCCCGTTGCGCCAGGTCCGCGGGGAGATGGAGCGGCTTGTCCGCAATGGCGTTGGCGTTCTCGAGGTGAGCGCTCTGCGTCAATCTGCACCGTTGATGCTGTCAAATTCATCTGCACCATTGATGCTGACAACAAACTCATTCATTGCTGGAGGAAGAGACTTGCTTCGATCCTGTGCCATCCAGCACATTCCTGAACAGCCAAGTCCGTATCAATCTGACTCGTTGCTTGTATTATGCTCAACCTCCTCCCTCTTCCTTCTCTCTCCGCCCCTCATCCCCCTCACCATTCTCCTTTTGAAACTTGAACCCCTTTTAAAACCCCGTTCTCGGGCAGGTATCAGTGAAGCACAGCGGTTCTCTCTTTCTGTGGGCGGGGGCGAGGAGAGGCGCGTATGCTAAGAACTCTTACGGCAATGAGTGAGTGACGTGTCTTGATGTGTCTTACAATCAAGAAGGAGTTTTTGGAAGCGTCCACACCATACCACATCGTTTTGCCCCATTGGATGCCATGCCTGTCCCTCCTCCTTCACGCATATTCTCAGGTACTCGGCGGTGGGCGTGTGGGTGCTGGGAGAGACGCTGCGCAATGCGTGGGGGGAGGAGCTAGTGCGGCAGCACCCAGCACCCACACGCCCACTGTGCCCATACCACATCGTATTGCCCCACGAGCTGCCATGCCTGTCCGTCCTGCCTTCCCTCATATCCACATGTACTCGGCGGTGGGCGTGTGGGTGCTGGGAGAGAGTGATTGGAAATGACACACCATACCACACAATATTCCAAAACCCCATTGACTGCCATGCCTTGCTGTCTCTCGCCCGTACACACCACAGGTACTCGGCGGTGGGCGTGTGGGTGCTGGGAGAGACGCTGCGCAATGCATGGGGGGAGGGGCTAGTGCGGCAGAAGCAGAGAGAGCTGAGCGATTATCTGGAGGTAAGTCAGTCGGTACCTTCACTGACGCTGTGGCGGTGGCAGTGCGGTGAACCACCGCTGCTGCATTTGTGTGTGTGTGCATGTGCATGTGTGCATGTGTGCATGTGCATGTGTGCATGTGTGCATGTGCATGTGTGCATGTGCATGTGTGCATGTGCATGTGTGCATGTGCATGTGTGCATGTGTGCATGTGTGCATGTGCATGTGTGCATGTGCATGTGTGCATGTGTGCATGTGTGTATGTGTGCATGTGTGCATGTGTGCATGTGCATGTGTGTATGCGTGCATCTGTGTGTGTTCTTGTGTGCGTGTGCATGTGTGCGTGTGCATGTGGGCGTGTGCATATGTGCGTGTGCATGTGTGCTTGTGCATGCGTGCGTGTGCATGTGTGCGTGTGCATGTGCGTGCGTGTGTCTGTGTCTGTGTCTCTGCACGTTTGTGTGTGGCACACACAGATTCACGAATCCGTGTGCATGGAAGGTCAAATAGCTGGTTTTGAGGACTAAAATATGAGCAATCCTGCAACAACAACCCTTCTCTCGCTTCCCCTCCCTCCCTTGTGCACACACACACACACACACACACGGCAGCGCCATTGCATGGCGGTGGGCGTGGAGCTTGGAGATAATCGGCAGAGACAGCTGCAAGACTATCCACCAACAACCCCTCATTTGTTTTCCCCTCCCTCCCTTATGCACACACACACACACACACACACACACACACACACACACACACACCCCAGAGGCACCGCATGGCGGTGGGCATGGAGCTGGTCACATCAGTGCTGGGGGATCACGGGCAGAGACCGCTGCAGGATTATGGTGAGAGTGCTTTTGACACGTCTCAAAACTGCATGCACACACGCACACACACCAGAGGCACCGCATGGCGGTGGGCATGGAGCTGGTCACATCGGTGCTGGGAGACCATGGGCAGAGACCACTGCAAGATTATGGTGAGAGCAGTGGTTGACCATGACTTGGCCATTGTGGGGGGCGCTTGCCTCCACGACTACTACTGGGCCTTGCATGCTGCCGCCTGTCTCTCACACCTCTTGCCTGCCTTTCAACTTCGTCCCTCCCTTCTCTTGCAATCTGTTTCTCCCTCCCTCCCCCCCCATGCTCGCATCGCACCCATGCACCCCTCCCTCCCAGTGGTGGTGACAGCTGTCACGGACATGGCAAGCCACCCTCCTCGCTTTCTCTCCACACCGGAGGTGCTGCGCTTCTGTCACACCTGGCGCCTGCCCTTCAACTCCTACTGGCTCTTCCACTCCACGTACGCCCTTCTCTCTTCTCCTTGCCATACCATACCCCCCCCTTCTCCCACTGCCTCTTACACTCCGCGTACGCCCTCTCTTCCACTCCGCGTACGCCCTCTCTTCCACTCCGCGTACGCCCTCTCTTCCACTCCACGTACGCCCTCTCTTCCACTCCGCGTACGCCCTCTCTTCCACTCCACGTACGCCCTCTCTTCCACTCCACGTACGCCCTCTCCCTCCTCTTTTTGTTTTCTCTCATCTCTCTTCTCCCTTTCGCTCTCCTCCCTTCACTTTCCCCCCTTCTCTCTTCTCTCTTCGCTCTTCTCCCTTGTTGCTTCTCGCCTCTCCCCCTCCCATGTCCTCTTCCGCTCCAAAGTGTGCCTTCGTCACGCATGCGTCCCCCTTCTCCCCCGCGCCCCCTCCCCTGCCACCAGCCAATCATGCTCACAGCTGTTTGCAGCATACGCAGCGCTGAGTGAGGAGGGTACGGCGCGTTCTGTGGAGGACACACTCACTCGCATCGCGGACGTCACCATTGCAGGTGAGTTTATCGCTCGCATACAGGCGGGCACTATGCCCATGCGCTGCCTTGCCTGGGTCTGCCTTCCATCCCTGAGTGCGGAGGGCACTGCCTAGTGCCCGCTCTGTGGAGGACACGCTCACTCGCATCACGGACGTCACCATTGCAGGTCAGCTTATCGCTCGCATACAGGCAGGCACTATGCCCATGCTCTGCCTTGCCTTTGTCTCACTTCAAGCGGTGAGTGAGGAGGGCACAGGCCACTTGGTTGAGCCCTCACTCACGCTGCAAGGCAGCCTGCTGCTCGCAGACTCACGCACACCCTCTTTCTGAGGCACCTTCCTCGTTCCTTGCTGGAACGCCTTTCCCCCTTCCCTTGAAGATAGCAAAATAGTTTGTCTTCTTGCCCCCTTTCTCTTACCTGACCACGTTGCCGCGCCCCCCTTTGCCTCACCTCAGGCACAGCATCACATGGGAACCTTCAAGGAAACATCATGGAGGGGCTGGTGGCGAGGCTGGTGAGCCCGACGAGCCTGCATCAAGTCAGGGAGCTCAAGGCGGGGCTGCTGGCGGGTAAGTGGTGGTGAGGTGGTTCTCTCTTTAGACATGGTGCTTGCACGGTTCTCCTGCGTCTGGAGCTGAAGATTCTCCTCCGTCTGGAGCTGCAGATTCTCCTGCGTCTGGAGCTGCAGATTCTCCTGCGCCTGGAGCTGCAGATTCTCCTGCGCCGTTTTTTTTTTTTTTTTTTGCAAACACGCTCGGTTGGGATAGGGCCAGTGAGCCCCAGGAGCCTGCAGCAATCAGCATCGCCCTTCTTCACATCAAGTCAACTTCTCCCTCCTCTTCTGATTGTTTTTTCTTGCCGCCCTCGCCCTTCTGTGCGCTCCTCTGCATCAGGCTCGGCGCCCAGCTATCCCGTGGGAGCAGGCGCGAGACTGAGAGAGTATTTCGGCGCCTCAAATATTGACCTTCCTCTCTTGTTCCTTTCTTCGCGTCCCTTCTGCATCAGGCTCGGCGCCCAGCTATCCCGTGGGAGCAGGCACGAGATTAAGGGAGCTCTTTACTCAACACGACTCCATGTGCGAGGTCAGTGAGGGTGGGTCGATGCAGGGGGTGAGGCTGGGGAGGAGATCAAAGGAGATGCAGTGCTAAGAATGCGGTTGCCCCAGTTCAAAGGCAACACTTACTGCATTGTGTCACTTGCCCCTCTTGCAGTATGTATGCCCCTCTTGCAGTATGTATGCCCCTCTTGCAGTATGCCCCCAAGGCCTTTCTCTGCTTCCTCCCACTATTCCTCATCTCTCTGCTGCCTCATCTGTCTTTCCTCCCCCGCCCCTCTTCTATCCCTCTCTTTACCCCCTTCCTCTCTCCCATCCCCCAGCGCATTGCCCATCTGGTGGAGGAGGCAGGAAACGCCATGTGCAGCAGCGGGCAGTGGGGAGAGGGCGTGGCAGGGGGGTATGGGAGTGGAGGAGAGGAGGAGGAAGGAGGCACAGTGGTGGACGGGGAGGAGGGTGAGAGTGCAGGGAAGGCCAAGCAGAGGCGGAGGGAGGAGGAGGAGGAGGAGGAGCGGCATGTGACTGACTGGCTCAACTCGCTGCTCAGCTGCAGTGCAGCAGATGCAGAGACGAGCAAGCTGCAGGTTTGTGACTGTTCAGGCACACGGTTAGGCTTGCAGGGTAGTAGTCTGTTTTCCAGGCGCCTCAAGGACAGGCTCGAAGGGTAGTGGTAGTGCCTTCGTCACATTGTTTTCCTCTGGCCCTTCCATTTCCACTCCCCCTTGCGCCCAAGTTCCAACCCTTACGACTCCGTTTCTCCCCCTGCCACGCTCTCCCAGGCCATGCTGCGAGTGGTGAAAGCTGAGAAGCTCAAAGTGCGGTTCAAGTCACACCCCTGGCCCCTCCCCTCCTCGCCCTCTCTCCTCGCCCCTGCCCCCTCCCCCTCCACCTCCTCCACCTCCACCACCACCACCACCTCATCCTCCTCTTCTGCTTCCTCCTCGTCTTCCTCCTCAGCGCCCCTCTCTCACCATCTCATCACCGTGCATGCATTCCAAGACGCGGCCTTCCGCAGATACCAGCAACTGATGCGGTGAGATGCAGTGTGATGCGGTGCGATGTGGTCAAATGCAATGATTGGTCTGATGGTTGACGGCCTTGAAGCTGAAACCGTTCACCCTACACCTGAAGCTCTTAAAGAGTCTATTTCTTGGCTAGCCATGTACTCCAACCCATCTTCTTTACCATCCTCTTCTCTTACATTCCCTATCATTCCCCACCCGCTTCCGCACTCTCACTCTCACCCTCACCCTCCCGCCTGCCCTCGCCCCCTTCTCGACTCTCACACCCGCCACACTCACCCGCGACCATCACACCTACCATGCCTGTTTATTCCCTTTCCTCCTCCAGCAAGGACCCTAGTCTGTGGCCGCTGTACCGAGGATTCTTTCTGGAAGCTGCCATTGTGGAGGTGGACAAGTGCACGGGGAAGCAGCTACCAGCAGCAACGGGTGATGCTGTTGCTGATGCTGCTGCTGCTGGTGATGACGGTGTTTCTAGTGCTACTGTGGAAGGAGGGGAGAATGAGCAGGTGCCGCATGTGATGCTGAAGATGAAATTTCTACCGTACAAGCTGCGGACTTTCTTAATACGCAACGGGCTTGGCACGTTGCTGAAGAAGGGGCGTCATGAGTACATGGCGTATGCTAGCAGGTGGGGGTGGGGGGACATGCATGCATGCATGGGGTGCATGTGGTATGTGCATAGATTGGGATCCCGCCTCGTGTTCCCCTCGTCCCTCCACCGTTGTTATACATTCTTATACATATGTATATATATTTATTACTACTTGAAGCTTGTACAGCAACCTGCCCAATCCTCACTCTCCAGCTGGACACGTGCTCTCCTCTCCCTCCCATCCCCCGCATGCTCACTGTGCGCTGTGTGTGTGAGAGCAGGCTTCTCAAGGTGTGGGGCACGTCACCAGCTGCCACTCACGAGATGACCGCACTCTGCCGAGCATGGTGCGTTTCACATGCTCCATCCTGCCCTTTCTTGCCCTCACATATCTTTTCTGTTCTGTACCTTCTTTTGTTCCACCTGCTCAAGGTGTGGGGGGCATCACCAGCTGCCACCAGGGAGATGACCGCCCTCTGCCGAGCATGGTGTGTGCACGCACGGTGCAGTGCGGTGTGCAGTGCAGAGTATGCTGAGTGCTGCACGCTCGCATCTACCCTTCCCTTGCCTCTCTTTGCTCTTCAAACACTGCACACTGTATTTTCCGTCACCCATTTCCCTCAACTCCTAGTTCCTTCTACAAACCAACTCCTAGTTCCTTCTTCAAACCAACTCCTAGTCCCTTCTTCAAACCAACTCCTCCTTGCCCGTACCACGGCTATGCAGAGCCCTTTCTTGCTGCCTACCCACCTCCCTTGCTCCCCTCTTTCTCCGCCTTCCCTTCCCCCATGTTATTCCCCGCCCCTTCACTTCCCCAGGGCGGATTATGTGCTGGGCCCACCTTCGTCCTCCCACCCTCCCAAGGCCATCTCATCCAACTCGTACCACGGCTATGCAGAGCCCTTTCTTGCTGCCTACCCACCTCCCTTCATCCCCTCTTTCTCCGCCTTCCCTTCCCCCATGTTATTCCTCGCCCCTTCACTTCCCCAGGGCGCACTATGTGCTGGGCCCACCTTCTTCTCCCCGCCCTCCCAAGTCCATTTTCTCCAACTCCTACCTCGATTATGCCGAGTGCTTTCTCGCTTTCTTGTTTCCTCTCCCCTTTTTCAGCCCTCTCTTCCCCCATGTTCTTCCCCGTCCCTGTTTTTGGCTGTCCTTCCCCCATCCTCCTCTCCCCCAGGGCTGACTATGTGCTGGGCCCGCCCGCCTCCCCCCGCCCTGCCAAGTCCATCTCTTCCAACTCCTACCTCAACTATGCCGAGCCCTTCCTTGCTGCCTATGCCAAGAGGGGAGCAGCACAGGCCAAGGCAGTGGGGGCTGCAAGGGAGGGGGAAGCAGGGGAGGGGAGTGAGGCGAGGAGAGGGGAGGGGAGTGAGGCGAGGAGAGGGGAGGGGAGTGAGGCGAGGAGAGGGGAGGGGAGTGAGGCGAGGAGAGGGGAGGGGAGTGAGGCGAGGAGAGGGGAGGGGAGTGAGGCGAGGAGAGGGGAGGGGAGTGAGGCGAGGAGAGGGGAGGGGAGTGAGGGGACGCAGGGGGAGGAGAGTGAGGGGGAGGGGAGGCGGGAGCAGAGCAAGGGGTTATTGGTGTTTTTCCCAGGGATTCCTGGGTGTGCCAAATCCGCTCTCTCAGAAGCCCTCATGGAGATGGGTAGAGGAGGCAGTGGGGGCAGTGGGGGCGGTGATTCAGCTGAGCACGCACGGAGTGAGAGCCGTCTGCGCAGGAGGGAGGGCGAGTCGTCTGCGCAGGGAGCGAGAGACGGTGGCCATCCAGCCTCTTCGTTGCCTGGATCAGACCAGGGATCTTCTGTTGCAGGAGCAGAGGCAGGGGCAGCAGAGGCAGGGGCGGCAGAGGCAGGGACGGTAGAGGAGGAGGATGGGTGGCAGGAGGTGACGAGAGGGAAGGGCAAGGGGAAGAAGGCTGGGAGAGGAGGCGGGGAGAAAGGAAGGGGGGCAGGAGGGGGAGGTGGAGGAAAAAGGGGAGGAGGGAGAGGGGAGAGAGTGACAGGGGTTGGGGGAGGAAGCAAGGAGGGAGGGAAGGGAAGAGGGGAGGTGGAGGAGGGTGGAGGGCCGTTGGGCGATGGGAGGGAATGCTTGCACATTATGGGCGACAAGACAATCGGTGGGTGCATGGTTGCATGCATGGTACATTATGGCACATCATAATGCATCTTTCCCCTTACTTTGCCTGCTATCCTGTTTGCCTCTCCCTGGCCCTCTCACCACGTCTCACCACATCCAACCACATCCCACCGGTCCCTGTTATGCAGGAAAGTACTGGAAGGTGCTGGGGACGCGGATGAGGAAGGAGAGGCAGGCGAGGGTGAACGTGCTGGCGGATAAGAACGCCCCCAACGAGGACGTGTGGAACCAGGTGCGTACCCTCATCCTCACATGCCCATGTGCACTTGCTTACTCGGCTCACATGTTTTCATGCTCATGTGCTCATCCTGTGAGCACGCGTTCACTGCTGATATCCAGGTAAAGGCCATCTGCCACGGCACAGGGCTCCTGGCATTTAAGACGTCTCACAACACAACTGCATCATCAGCTCAGGATTTCCCCCCTGTTGCTCTCACCCCATCCCCGAACGCGTGTTTGGCGGCCAGATAAAAGCCATCTGCCACCACACGGGACTGTTGGGCTTCGAGTCATGTGGGAACTGCATCAACTCTCAAGTTTCCCTCCTGCTTCTCACGCTCCATCCCCCCACCTCCGTTTGCCGTCCAGATAGAAGCTATCTGCCACGACACAGGGCTGATAGGCGTGCCTGTTGTGCCTGCCTCGCTAGGTGAGCTGTCCGGGGGAGGGTGATAGGGGGGTTTGAGGGGGGATAGCATGGGTGTGTGCTGATGGTTGTGGAGAGTGTGCGGAGGGAGGAGAGGTGGTGAATGAGGGGGGGCAGGGGGAGGTGGAGATTAAAGCTGATGTATCCAGGTTTCTTGTTCCTCCCGTTTTGTAAGGTCTGTATTTCTGATTTTCTGAAGCGTGAAGCTTGCTGCAGTTCAACTTTTCAGAGGATGCAAGCACAGTGTTGTCACCTGGCAGAGCCGTTTACCCCATCTCACTCCCCTGCACCGCTCTGCACCGTGCAGGCACACTGCACAACCCCTTTGACTGGCGAGTGCTGGCCGTGTTTCTGTTCCGCGTCATTCAGCGCACCAACCACCCCGTGAGACCCTTTTGAGTCGACGCAAAAGTCACCCTGTGAGACCCCTTCTCCATTCCGAACGTCCTCACAAAAACCTATGTCTTTGGCTGTCGTTTAGGCTTGTAGCCTCAAAACGAATTCAACTCGACAGGGATTTTCATTACACATTGGCTTGAGACAGACCAAGGTGGGTCAGCATTCACGGTTTCTCCCACTCCTCACCACGTCTCTTCCTCCTCCCCTCACATCTCAGGGCGATCTGGATGCCAGCTCACCAGCGCCAGGCCAAGTGGTACTCTCCTTCCATTCGCTTTACAGCAGACATGTGAGTCCCACCCCACCCTGCCTTTTGAGGCGCCTCAAACGTCGTCTCAGTTCACGCGGATTTTTTTAGGCGCCTCAAAGGCACCAGGCCAAGTGGTACTCTCCTTCCATTCGCTTTACAGCAGACATGTGAGTCCCACCCCACCCTGCTCTATGCTCTGCCTCCTGTACCTTGCCATGCTATGTCCTGAAAGCTTCGTCCCACGCTTAGTTGCGGAAGACGCCAGGACTGTCCTGCGTCTAGACGCAGGACGCACCCATAGACGCTAGACGTTTTTGAGCAGGCCGGAAAAAAAAAATAATAATAATAAAAAAATCAAGACCTAAAAATTGCCTCAAATGTTAGCTACGTCCATGTCCCTCCCCATGCCCCATAGAAGGCTTTTTTGGCTGTCCGTTTTTTTTTTTGCCTTCCCGGGCTTGCGTCTAACCCAGCGTTTAATCAGCCCTAGACGCGTCTTCCGCAACTTGCCTGGTCCCACGTGCCTGGTCCCACGTGCCTGGTCTCATGTGCTTGGTCTCACATTCTTGGTATCACATTGCATTCACTCATCTCTCCACCTCCACCCACCCCTGCATCTCGCTGGTGCAGAACCGAGAGGATTTTGAGGCGGGGTTGAAGCAGCGATTCGGTGTGCTTGTGACCATGCCTGTAGTCAAGCCTGACTCGTGAGTGTGTGTGGTCGGTGGGGAGAATGATCATCCGTGGCACCATGAGCTTGTGCCTGAGTGATCTTCTCTGTGTTTCTGCTCCTCACCCTCCACCACCACTGCTTCCGCTGGACTCATCCTCCTTTCATGATCTCTGATTTCCATCTCCTCCTTGCCCTGCCTTTTTCCTCTCTTCTTCGTACCTGCACTTCATCAGCCCACCACTACCAGAAGAAATAGCTGGCGTCATCAAGTCGGGGCACAAGCTGCGGGAGAAGATATGGAAAAGACACAAAGGGTGCGGTGCGGGTGTTTGGCAGGGAGGGAGGGAGGAAGGCCGGAGTGGCATAAGGCATGAGCTGAGCACATTATTCCAGAAGAACTTATGTTTCCTTTTGTCTGGAATGTCATGTTCCGGACTTTAGCTTGCTCTTGGTCTTGCTTTCACACTACCGGTCCTCCCAACCCCTCCACTCGTCGTCCCACACTTGTTTCGCCTCACAATCCTTACTCTCCTCTCCCACATCCCCCTCACCCCTCTCATCCCTCACATCTCCACCCCTCGCATCCTCACCCATCCCCCTGTGGCTCTTGCAGCAAGGAGCCTCTGAAAACGCCCATGGCAGAGGAGGTGTTGGAGTGGGAGGGGGAGTTGAGAGCGGTGCTGCACAAGCATGCCCCCTACCTCACATCCATCCAACTGCCCTTGGAAGAAGTGGTCGCTACAGTCCAAAACCAGCTTCACCAGATCGCTACAGGACAAATCCGCCCAGTGGTCGCCGCGAAGACGAGCTTCCGCAGCATCCAACTGGCAGCGGTGGTGATTGATCCAGTTGCTGATGTGGCGCAGGGGGGTGCTGACGTGGCAACAAGCGGGCGGCAGCTGCTGCGGACGTTGGAAGAGCTGGCAAGATCTGATTCGCGCATGGCAGAGTTCTGGAAAACGGCGGAAGGCCCTCTGAGAAAGAAATTGGAAGTGGGTAGCGGCGGTGGTGGTGCTGCTGCTGCTGCTGGTGCTGCTGGTGGTGGTGGTGGTGGTGGCAGCAGCAGGGGGTTGGGGTGGCTGCACGTGACACTGGCACACAAGAAGGAGCAGGGAGTGCCGGCAGTGGTGGGGTATGCCCCCATGGAGGGGCGTGCAGTGACTGTGCTGGCAACGGCGCTGCTGTTTGATCAACACGTGGCTGCACTCGCCGTGGAGCTGAGGGGAGGGGAGGAGGGGGATGCGGTTCGATCGCTGAATGAGTTTGCGCACATCACTGTAAGCAGTATGGGCATGTGGGATATGTGAGCATGTTGGGTGTGTGGACGTGTTCTGTTTTTTTGTCCATTATCCATCAATTCTGCGCTCCCAGAAGTGTCACTACACATTCCCTTTCTCAACCAGATCTGATTTTCTTTTGCACACCCGTATGAGCAGCTCTGGCAAGCGGAGGGGGCAAAGGCGGTGCAGTCGTTGGACCTGCCGCGTGCGGTAGAATGTGGGGAGGCCACTCGTGTGCGTTTTCCTCAGCCGATAAAGCTGATAGGAACAGTGAAACTGATCTGAACAGCTAAAAGAGCACATAATTATTGCATGCTGTTGAATTGATGTATGAGCATGTAGCAGGTTTAGGAGTGCAGAAGTTAAATTTATGTGAAATTGTGAATCAATACAGTTGCACCGCTACTTGGCGAGCAGCCTAGTACCGGAGTGCTGAACCTTCCTTTGTGAAGCGCAACGCCCACGCCACATACAGGTGCTGTTCGCCAGCACCAATATAACTGAAAACGACGGGATAACAACGGGATCAGGAAGGTGGGTCTCGCCTTCCTGATCCCGTCAGTTAGAGTTCGTTAACCTCCGTCAGCTTGGTCAGCCCGTGAAAAATGTGCCGAGCCTCACCAACCGTCCAAACCAATTAACAAAGTGGGCGTCTGGCGAACGCCCACTTTTGTACACCGACTTTTACGTTTCGACGGCATATGGAAGCGGGGACGAAACTTCCTCCCCAGGCAAAACACCATCCCCTTGCAATGCCATCGTCATGCTGCGTTTTTCGAAGCACAGCGGTGGCACAGCGGTGGCACCGCGGACGCATTGCTGTGCAGGGGAACCCTCGAACAAGCCTTCATTTTGACACAGGGGGGTTTCACACTACTCAGTTCACTTTCTGATGGAGTACTGAACACACTCTTCTGCTCATCGCCACCATCATTTCACGGGCGCTGAGCACTACCACTAATGTTCCCGCGGATCACTGTTGCCAATGACTTTTCTCCGCCATGGATCTCCGCCTCCTCTCCTATCAAGAACTTCAACCCAAGCAATGTCTAACTTAACAGTGTCAGTTACAGGTTCCGAGTATCTTTTGGGAGTCTACACAACAAGAGCTTTTTGTCGTCACCAACATTGTGTTCACACAGAGAACATTTGGATGCCGACTAAGCTCTGGAAGAACTCTGTTACTCGGCCAGATAACTCTACACAAGTTTCAAGGCATCGTTCGAAGGGGTTTCTGATGGTAGAAGAGAGTCCAAGGTTTCCACGTCATTTCAAAACAGTCAGAAGTGCAAATACCTCGAAAATCATGTACAAGAAGGCTCCTCTGCGGAATGTTTTCCGGCTTTCGTTTTCTGCAGCCAACGAGTCGGCGGGGCACAACGAGTTACCCTTTTTTAACGTAGCTGCTGATGCAACTAAAGATGATTTTTTATCTCTTAACACAAACCTGGATGGTGAGAACGTTAGTGAAGGTGCGGTTGATCGAGAACTACTCCGAATGGATTTCATAAGAGTTCACGACGAAGATACCTTTTCTGACACGACAACCCTAACGGGTTCCGAGAATCTTCAAGAGCCATTTGTGCAAATAGAGTATATTAATCTACGGCTTGCTACGGTCACATTTCAGTCTAAGCCTGGAGGGAATTCAGGCAGGGTGGGACCAGACGCTGCAGTTTCCATTCAACACTGTCTTCCAAGGAGGAGGTTCAGAAAATCTCCCGTCACATTGCTCGAGAAGCAGCTGCGAGTACACCCAAGCAAGGTTGTGGCAAGAACCGCTCTGTACCGCTCCCAAAACGAAGCATCAGTCAGAGCAACCAACTTTCTGAGGGAGGGGAGGTCCGCAACAAGCCTGAAGCAACACAATTGGCAAAACCCCACCCCCGTGACCCAGATGGATCTGAATTGTGCCAACAGCGCAATGGGAATTCTGAACGGTCAGGTTGCAATTTTTAGGCACCTGATTTTCAAACCACCGTAGAGGCATCCGGGAGGGTATGGTATGCTATACCTACGCCCTCTAGCACGGTTACGACCGATAGGTGGTGTTTTAGCATTGTAAAATGTAATTTCACCTCCTGCAAAAAAAAAAAAAAAAAAAAAACAAGAGGCGACGAAATCGTCTTAGGGTTGCGAAGCATTTTACATAAAGATAAGTACACAAATTTCTACAGGTTTGAATACTTACATAAAATTCTGTGGAAGTTGACATTTATGGCAATGATTCAAAAACAACTTCCGCAAGATTCGATCCTGGTACCTTCGGTTCTAATGCTTTTCCTCTTACGACTGCACTAGCGCTACTGCTCAGAAATGCAACGACAATTTATAGGTTAACTGTTAATACGACGAATCTGACTCTTTGTTAGGGTTTGCTCTTCCTTGCTTTCTCCCTCCCTTCTGCTCGCTGGTTTAGCTCCCCGCTACTCACGCCCCACCTACCGGTTCCTACTAAGGTGAGAACAACTCTACCTTACCGTTTCAAGTGAAATTAAGTTACATGATTACTAATGAGACTAGCATGTCTTAATCTCGTACCATAGTTGTTTACTCTTGTGTTGGCCGTGTTTTTTAAAACCAGTTGATTAAGCCTAGGTTCTAGGTTCTAGGTATTCGTTTTCTCTTTCTCTTTTCTTCTCGCCAGTGGAGCTTGTTCGTTTGCCTCACGCTACTTACGCTCCACCTACCACTCTAAGGTCAGAAAGTTTAAGATGTCATTTAGAGTTGTTAGCCCATGGTAAGATGTAAGCTCTTATTGTCGTCATTTACTTCTTTTTCTTGATTAGCCCTCCCTCTCCTACTTTCTCTCGTTCTGCTGACGGGCTACGGGACTTCCGCTAGGTAAGCTCCTAACTTGCAACTTAAACTCGTTTGATACTTGTTAGGTCGACTATAATTCTAACATAGGACGACTTAGATCTAAACTAGGTCGGCTTAGATCTTGTTTTTTACACATGTTTTTTTTTCCAAATCGTTAAAATCGTAATTTAATGAACCCTTTCTCTCTCTATCTCTCGTTCGTTCTCTCTCGTTCTCTCTCTCTTGTCTCGTTTTCTCTCTCTCTCTCTCTCTCTCTCTCTCTCTCTCTCTCTCTCTCTCTCTCTCTCTCTCTCTCTCTCTCTCTCTCTCTCTCTCTCTCTCTCTCTCTCTCTCTCTCTCTCTCTCTCTCTCTCTCTCTCTCTCTCTCTCTCTCTCTCTCTCTCTCTCTCTCTCTCTCTCTCTCTCTCTCTCTCTCTCTGTGCCTGTAGTCCTTTTTTTTTTCAAAGTCGCCATCTATATCCCCTCAACTCTTATTTCCCATTTCCCCCCTTTCATTTCCCTATTTCCTACTTTTCAGAAGCTTTGCTGTACCATTCAGGAATTGAAGGTCCTTGTTAAAGGAGGAACGATCACATATGTGGCGATTAGGACTAATTGTGTTGTATTGCTTGGTAGTGATTTTTTGCATCTTCTGTGTTTTTTTTTTTTTTCCTTCGTAAGTTCTTTTTGCATTGGCTTGTTCCGAACTTCTATGCGTGCGTGTGTCCGTCTGATTGCGTGCGTATGTGTCCGTATGTGTGGCATTCATCTACCATATCATTATCCATCTATTATTTCATTAACAATGCATGTCTGTGGTTTTTAGAAATGAGAATCAGTTCTATCATTTCCCAAAGGTTCATTGAGTTACACTCGAACGGGTACGCTCACTTGAACTGGATTTGGTAGGTTGATCTCGTTTTTAGACTTCACAGATTGTGTTGTTTCATGTGATAGTTGATTATTCAAAAGCTAAGCTATTGACCTCCCCCCCATGCTAGGCAGGGGATGGCGGTAGCTTAGTTTTTGGGTTGTTAACTATCACGCATTTTATCATGTGCATGTGCATCATTCATGACATATCACATGCATTATATAGCATCATTCCATGCATTATGCATTGTATAGCATCATTTATGCATTACGTATGCATCTCTTATCATTACACATCATCATTTAACAGTAACACATAATGGAAACTGTACAGCAAATCATATGGTTCAATGAACTACAAACAGGACCGTATTCAAAACTGCTCAACATGCATACAGTATGGGAAGGGTATTACTGTAGTTGACACATTTTATTTCCATGATTTTAAAAAATATAAATATGAAAATAAAATTTGGCAAAATCGATCGTAAAGGGTTGCTTCGCAACCCAAAAAAAAAAACAGGGGGGTTTCTGAAAACCCTAAAGGTGTTTGTGGAGTGTGAGTTGTGTCTGGAACTGAGCGCGGGGTGGGGGGAGTTGTGTTTGAGCGGGGTACGTTTTATTTCCGTTTTTTACCCACGTTGAGCATTTTTTGGTCAGCGGGCAGCAGGTGGGTTAGTGATGTGCAAATTTCGCGCCATTGTGGGGAAGGTGGGGATGGACCTTCCCGACGCGGTTGCGGGCGCGCGTAGTTTCTCGGGCGGCATTTCGCCCAAACCTCGGAGGAGGGTTCCACCCCCGTTTCTGCTGATGCCGTCGTTTTCAATTTAAAAAACGATGTGCTGGCGAACAGCACCACACTTTCCGTTGGCACCGTGTCGCGATTGCACTTTTGCAACTCCCCCGCACGTCCTGCTATTTTCGAGCATAATTCCGCCGTGCTCTTCCCACCATCGCCTACAATCCTCGGTAAAAAACTCCTCTGGTCGCGTCCCTTCCGCGCACCCATCATTTCTGCTAGCGCGGCTCAGTCCTTGCGCCGGGCATCCGCCTGCTCTAGCGTTCGCCTTGCGCTTCGGCGTGCTCTGCGCGTCACCGTGCTCCGCGCGCCCGCGGGCATGCAGGGGAATGAGGGAGCGGAGGGACCTTCCGGCGGAGGCGGGGGAGCGGGGCGGGCGAAGGGGAAAGCGGCTGCGGAGGAGTTGGGCGGATCAAAGAAAAAGGCGGGAATCTTCCTGCGAGAATGTGAGGGGGCGGAGGAGTGGGCAGAGAAGGAGGGGGGATAGAAGAATTGGGATGAAGGGTAGGGAGAAAGCGGAAGAGAGATTGAGCTTGCAGGTTTCATGCATATTTCCATGCACCGTCACTGTTCACCCCACATGCAGTTTCATTGAGCGTACTAACTCCATCGTGCTGCTCCCATGTGCCCCCATGTGCTCTCCCACGTGCTCCCATGTGCGCCTTGGTGCGTCCACCCATCCGAACCGCTCTGTGTCGCGTCGGTGATGCGGCAGTGCGGCTCATGATGTATGGCTTTGGGGATGATCCCGAGGTGAGCCCTTGCTCCTTCCTTTTGTCGGTTATCATTGCGCGTAATAGCTTATGTTATGCTTCTAAACCTTCACCATCACCATCACCATCGCCATCACCTAAACCCTGCCTTTGAACGCATGCCCCACACCACATGCCATCTCAGGCTGTCACATGCCGTCACATGCCGTCACATGCCGTCACATGCTGTCACATGCCGTCACATGCCGTCACATGCCGTCACATGCTGTCACATGCCGTCACATGCCGTCACATGCCGTCACATGCCGTCACATGCCGTCACATGCCGTCACATGCCGTCACATGCTGTCATGTGTCACATTAGCCCTCATGTGCCCACACGTGTGTGTCATCAGCCCCTACCAGAGTCAGTGGAGCTGGTGGAGGAGACAGTGATGAAGTGCATCACTGACCTCGTGCATCGCGCGCACACCCTTGCACTGCCGCATATATAAATACCCCTCTCTCCCTATTGCGTTGTGTGCCATCAGCCCCTCCCAGAGTCAGTGGAGCTAGTGGAGGAGATAGTGATCGAGTACATCACTGACCTCGTGTACCGCTCAACCCCTCACACTCCTTTAACTATCTCTCCCTCACTCTCTCAATGTGTCCCATCAGCCCCTGCCAGAGTCAGTGGAGCTAGTGGAGGAGATAGTGATCGAGTACATCACTGACTTGGTGCATCGCGCACAGGAGGTGGCGGCCAGGCGCGGCCGCCTCACCACTGAAGACGTGCTCTTCCTCATCCGCAAGGCCTGTCCCCTCGCCTCGCTCACTCATTCATTCACTCCCTCACTCTCTCAACTCACTCACTCCATCGCTCAGTCGCTCACTCACTCACTCGCTCTCACCCACTCACTCACTCACACTCTCATGTATTTTCCAACTCATTTTCTCTTGTCAGCTCTCTCATCCTGCCCTACTCACCCTCTCTAGCTCATCCTCCCCCAATCGCTCTGTCCATCTCCCGTATCTCATTCATCCTCTCTTTTACTTCCCCCCTCACTTTCTCCCCCTCCCCTTATTCATTGACTCTGCCGCTCCCCCTCCCCACCATGTGTCCGCATGGTTACTGTGCTGTGTGCTGTGTGCATGCAGGACCCACGCAAGTTCGCAAGAGCCAGGGAGTTACTGGCTATGAACGTGGAGCTGAAAGAAGCGAGAAAAGCATTTCAAGAGGAGCAATAATAACCTCCTGTGCAAGAGGCCCACACTCAGTCACTTAGCCTCCTCCTGCAGCCCGTTGGATCAGCAAGCAGAGCCCTTCTGCTGCAAAAAGCGCATACTGGCTTAGTAGGTCAATGTACGGTAAGGCAATAAGGCCAACAGCTCTGTAGGGTGTTGCTTCCCAGTTAGCAATGCAATTCTTCTACTATTCAGTACAGGTGCATGCCTAGCCCCCGTGCAGTGTGGAAATGAATGTGACTCTATCCCCATCCTCCACCGTGGACTCCAGATTGCCTGTGAGCTCCCAGTCTACGTCGTTTATCAACACTAGCACACCTGGCCGCCTGCACAGCACACAGTAACCAGATGAGGATGGCACAGGGAGAGGGAGCGGGGTGTGAATATCCAGAGGATGCTAGCGGGAGTGGGGATAGTTTGTCTACAGTCAGTGTTAAGAGGGGTGTGTGACTCACACGGTGGGCCCCTTGAGGAACATCTCTGGTCGCTCTTTGAGCATGTGCTCTCGCATCCACGCCAGCAGCGGCGCCATGGATAGCTGTTGGGAGTGTGGGTAGAGAGTGGATAGAAAGGGGGGGTAGGGGGTTAACTTAAGAATCATCTCTGGTTGCTCTTTGAGCATATGCTCTCTCATCCATGTAAGCAGCGGCACCATGGATAGCTGGCACAGAGAGGGGGAGGGAGGGAGGAGGGAGAAAGTAAGGTGGGGAGAGGAGGTGAAAGGTATTTTTTGAGCGAATGCAAATGAACGAGCATTTGGACTAGTGAATGGGTGCAGACATGTGTGAAGCGGTGTTGAAACATTGCATGCTATCACATGTGACTGGATGAGTGTGCACGCAAGCAAGTTACTGTTGGTAACCAGTGACCACACGTTTGAGCATGAGCGTGTGTGGGGGCATGCCAGCTTGCGCCTGCTACAGTTCACCCGTGCATGGTACAGCACCTGATCATCTGCCCCCGCTATTGTCACATCCACGCTCTGCTTCTTCTCTCCGCCGAACAGCAGCTCCAAGCCTCCGCTGCGGGAAGCGGGAATGGGGGAACGCGGGGAGAAGGGGGGAACACGGGGAGAATGGGGGAACGCGCGGAGAAGGGGGAACGAGCGGAGAATGGGGAACGCGGGAGAAGAGGAACGCGGGAGAAGGGGAACGCGGGAGAAGGGGAAAAGCCGGGGGAATGGGGGAATGGGGGAACGCGGGCAGAAGGGGAAACGCGGGGAGAAGGGGGAACGCGGGGAGAAGGGGGAACGCGGGGAGAAGGGGGAACGCGGGAATATTGACCGGGGCAAGTCAAGGAAGTGGAAGACGAGATCGAGGAATTCGGCGAGCCATCAACAGAACGACGTGTCCGCCTTACAAGGTGAGCGAGAAACCCGGCGGGACATTCGGCGACCCACCTGAACTCGATCTGCAACCGCACCATGCGGGCAGCCCTTGCTGCACCGCCACTGGATTAAGGCGTTCCCCGCGCCGCGTCCGAGAAATCTACGCCGAGACTACAGGGCACGTGCGAGCCTGTTCCGCTTGATGAGTCGCGTTCCGAGGGGCACTGTTCGTTAGAGGAAGGCGCGACTTTCTACCAGGGTTTGAAGCAACGGTTGGTATCGATTAGATTTCCCGTATCTAGTCCTCGCCAGTGGCAATAGCGCGTAGTGCCACGTCAGACGCGACGGAGATTAAGGCCTGTAAATTGTCGAGTGGGAAGGGAAGGCGCCCTGGTCTCTTGGTTTGGAAGGACAGCTGGGTTCCGAACAGCTTCATGGCAGAACAAAGACAGGGTCCGGGTACCTGTTCCCGCTAAGCTGGAAACCCCAGTTTCGGTGTATGAAGCAAACAAATTTATCACGGAGGAGTTAATAGCGAAAAGAGAAGCACACTCAATTCGCCCTGTCCGAATCTCACTAGACCAAATTCGTTCACTTGAGCCTGATCCTGTCCCAGGCTGGTACTACTCAGCACAGCATCCGAACATGCGTCTCGTCACTCCCGTCTTGTCATTCTCGAAGGTGAAAGATTCGCGATAGCTCGCACTCACGGGCCCGTGCTTGCTCGCAAAACAACTTATGAGTCGCATCGAAAGTTACCCCGTGCCTGCTCGCGAAGCGCGGAAATGATTTGTTTCGAAGCGTGTCCGACACAGCCCTGTAACCGCCACGTTCGTCCCTTGGCCAGTGCTATCGAGTCGCCACTATATCGCAAACATCGTCGCCCTGGAACCGTCGCCTAAAATCATTGCTCGGTGAACCGTCGCCGTCGCACACCATGTCGCGCGGCCTGTGCGCCTGCCTCCTCCCTCTGCCCGTGCGCCCGCACTCTCAAGCCCTTCCCCCAGTGCCGAATCCCCGCGATTTGCGCCCGCTGACCCTGCCAACCGCCTTGCGGAGACGGGATCTGGGGGAAATCGGCGGAGATTCCCCCCGATTGCCGCTCGGAAGGGAAGAATCTGGCGGGGCGGGGCTCTTGGCTGCGCGCGGGGCGTTTCTGCGCGGAGGCGGTGCGCCGAGAGGTCCCGACCCTGCGCGATCGCTGGGCGCGCGGGGGAGCGGGGGGGTGCATGGGGGGATGCGCAGGCGGAAACGACGAGTGTGGACCCGGCGCGGGGAAGAGGAGGACGCGGAGAGGGGGAGGGGCGGAGGGGAAAGCGCTAGGGATGCAGATGAGTTGGGGGGGGTGTACTTGCGGAGAGGCGCGCGAGGGGGAAAGGAAGGGGGAGTGAGAGAGACAGGGAATGGAGGAAGAGAAAGAGATAGAGGAGCGGAAGGGGAGAGGGGCGGGGTGGGACATGAGGGAGGAGGGAGGGATGGAAAAGAGAGCGAAAAGGAGAGGATGGATAGAAGAGAGGAAGGCACGAGTAGAACTAGGAATGGGATTGTGGAGGTGAGGGGGGCTTGGAACACGAAAAAGGAGAGACGAAATGGAATGGTGGGAGGGGGGAAGCAAAGGGAGAGAGTGGGAGAAAGAGCGGCGGAGGGATCTAGAATAGCAAATGGGAAGGAGAGATTGGCTCAAGGGGTGCGAGGGGCTAAAAGGACATCAGTAACAAGAGAGGAAGCTGAGGGAGGGAGGGGGGGGGCTGGGAGGAATGTGGTGGGTGGGGCAGCGGAGGCGGTGAGTGCAGTAGCTGGCACCGTTGTTGATGCTGTGATTGGCGTTACTGGTTCAGTCAAGGATGTAACAGAGAAGGTGAAGGAAGTGACGGATTTAGTGACAGAATCCGTCAGGGATACAGTGACGGACGTAACTGAGACAGTGAAGGACGTAAAAAACACAGTGATGGACGTTAAGGATAGCGTGGAGGAGACTGTAAAGGGTACAGTTCGAGATGTAACAGAAACAGTGATAGAGGCAGTAGAGGGCACTGTAAAAGAGGTAACAAACACAGTGACGAAAGCAAAGGAGGAGGAAGAGGAAGTGGACGAGGAGGAGGATATGAGCCCTATGCGAATCCTGCTAGGAGCGAGTGAGGAGAGAGGGAGAAAGGCACAATCCCAACTAGGAATAATCCAACACCGTCCCTCCATAGTCTCCCTCCTCTACAACCTCTACTCACACATGCTCAAACAGCCGCCTCTTGTCTTCTCTCTCGCTGTCTGCTCTGCCCCGCTCATCCTCTCCTTCCTCTTCACCCTCCTCTACCTCCCGGACCTGGACGGTTTGGTGGTGGAGGACACGCTCCTAGCCTATCTCCAAACCTCCGTCGCAGCTTCGGCAGCCAGTGCTCTGGAGGACGAGTCCTTTTTTGCAGGTCCGGCCATGGCTGTGGCTCGGGGTGTGGGATCAGCTGTGGAGTCAGCAGCAGCGGCAGCTGCAGAAGCAGGTTCGTCTGCTCTTACAACCCTCGGAGCAGCAGCAGCAGAAGCAGCAGGATCGTCTGGAGCAGCAGCGGTGGAGGGAGCAGAAGCAGCAGCAGAAACAGCAACAGCAGGAGGAGGTGCAGGAGCGGTTATTACAGGGCTGGCAAGCGCAGGAGCATTCAGAGCGCCCGCCACAGCAGCAGCGGCGGCAGCAGCAGCAAAGGAAGCAGCATCAGGCGGCCTATTCAACGTCGTCGAAGGCTCTCAAACCCTCGGCGACGCTGTCCGTGCTCTCGAGCAATCCAACATCTTCCGCCTGGGACCAGCAGGGATCATCCCAGGGGGGTGCGCGTGGGGGATTTTCCAAGTTCTCATGTTCTCCCTCTCGCTCTCCACAGGACTAGAACCCGCGTTGGCCCCTGCCTCACCATACGCGCTGGTGGTGGCGAACGTGAATGCTTTAGTGGCGCAGCTGCTGTTTGTGTTTCTCAGCGGAGCCGTGTTTGCGAGGCTCACACAACCCGTGGACCCGATTCTGTGCTCCAAAGTCGCCTGCATCACCCCTCCCTTGCAGCAGCCACAGCAGCAGCAGCAGCAGGGTGTGAACCTGCCGGGAAATGCAGCTGGGGGATCGGGGGGGACCGTGCCAGCTCGCTTCCCTCCTGCTGCCCGCTCGCTCTCTCGCAGCATCAGCAGCGCCAACTTCGGAGGCAGCGCTGCCTTCGCCGCCTCAAGGGTGTTCCCAGGCGCTACTGCTGCAGGAGCAGGAGGGGGTGTGGGGGAAGGGGGTGGAGGGGGTGGGGGGAACGTTGCAGGGGTGGGGTGGAGAGGTGGGGCGGACGGAGCAGGGTTTGGCACGGGTGGTGGGATGGGGGCGGGAAGAGGGTGTGAGCGCATGCTGCTGGTACGGTATGTGCTGGCGGGGCCACAGCCGTGCGAGCTGGTGGATGTGAAGGTTGAGCTCACGCTCAAGCACAACACGCTCTCCTGCACGGGGAGGTTTTTTCGCCAAGTGGACCACCTTAAGCTGGTATGCCTGGTGCTGCTGCTGCTGGTATTGGATTATGTGCAGGCAGGTGTGAGATGAGCTGGTGGATGTGAGGGTTGAGCTCACTCTCAAGCACAACACGCTGTCCTGTACTGGGCGGTTCTTCCGACAAGTTGATCACCTTAAGCTGGTATGAATGCTGTTGCTGGTGCACCAAGGTTGAATGAAGGTGTGAGCTGGTGGATGTGAAGGTTGAGCTCAAGCTCAAGCACAACACTCTCTCCTGCACGGGACGGTTTTTCCAACAAGTTGACCACCTCAAGCTGGTAAAGGTGGTGCTGCCTTTTGAACCACGAATTGTTATCCTGTTTCCGCTGCCTGCTGGTACCTGTTCACCTGCCTGCTGGTACCTGTTCACCTGCACCTTCTCTGTGACGGCATGGTGATGTGATGCTCCGTCTACCACTGTTGCCGCTTCTTTCACTGCTGCCACCTGCCATCCTTCCCTTCGCTTTCCGTACGGTCCACACACAGGTGCGCTCCAAGGAGCCGCACTAACGCTGCAGAGTGACTGAGCTCATGTATGCTGTACTGTATGCTCCATGCTTCCACTACCATCTGCTGCTACCCTTCCACCCACATACAGGTCCTCTTGGAGGGCTCATGCCAGCGCTACAGCGTGACAGACAGTGCATATGATGCTGCTGATCGATCTTGACACTGCCTCCTGCCACCCCTCTGTATGCAGGTGCGCTCAGAGGACTCGTACCAGCGCTACGGCATGACAGTGCGGCACCTTATTGACGAGTCCAGCCCGTTGTACAACCGGTCCCGAGACGATCTCTGCCTTGTCAACGCACAGCTCAGCCTCGCTGTTGTGAGTCAAGCAGAGTCAACGCAGGTCAATGGAGGGCACACTGAAGTTCCTTGTAGTACCTATCGATTGGCTTCTTTTGTTGGAGCTTCTTGCTCTGTTCCCTCTCCTTAGCACATCATGCTCCCATGAATGTCCTAAACCCAGAACCCTGAACCCTTCATCCAGCTGCCTTACATGTACCAGTACCCGCTCGTCTTGTTTCTGTTGCGCCATCTTGCCTTCATGTGTGCAGATTGGCATGGAACGCGCGTCCATGCAGCCATTGTTCCACGTGGAGGACTACTTTGTGGCCGATGAGGACGTTATATGGAACGCTGACTTTGAGGATATGGTGTACCGCGATAGCAATAATAGACTACTAGTGGACCACAGGAAAATCAGCAACTGGGTAGGGGTTGAGCTGTAAGTGAAGCAGCCTGGTATGTACCGGTAGTTCCAGAGTAGTTGTCATTCAGTACCAGAATGGCAGAGAGCAGTATCGTTGAACTTGTTGGCATGGCACCCAACTACGGGTCTTGCAGCAGTACATGCATGGCAGCAGCTTCATGAACGGTTGGAACTGCATAACTCGCCACCAGTTTGAGTGCAGGCTCCAACTGGCAGTGCAGACACACCTGAGGAGGCTGCAACCAGCAGCGGATAATCACAATATGCTGAAGGGAAGATATCAAAGAAGCTTTACAATTGCACAGGCAAACTGTGCACATTAGTCACACAATCCGTTGTGAAAAAATCACATAAATACCCCAACCTAAGATCCCAAATTCCAGAACCTAGCCTAGGGCTGGAAGTTACTGTCCAAGAAGCCGTTCTCGACCAAAACCTGCTCCCTCTTGGCCTTGTCCAAATCCGAGTCAACCATCATCGCCACCAGCTTCTTGAAATCAACCTCGGGCTTCCACCCAAGCTTTTCCCGGGCCTTAGCCGAGGACCCGCGAAGGTTATCCACCTCGGACGGGCGGAAGTAGCGGGGGTCGATCTCGACGTACTCCTTCCAGTCCAAATCGACGTAGCCGAAGGCTGCGATCAGGAACTGCTCCACTGTGAAGGACTCCTCAGTGGCCAGCACGTAGTCATCGGGCTGCTCCTGCTGGAGCATCAGCCACATTCCCTGTAAATCGACAAGGAAGAGATCAACCAGGACACGTTTCATTTAGTGATGTTCATGTAACTAAATGCGATTTCAGTTATTAAATATTGTGTAAGGGAGGATGGGGAAAACGGTGTAATCAAGAGAAGAAGGGGAATAGATGAAGAGAAGTAGTTTGACAAATGGTTAGAGCACAAAACATAATTCTTTAATCCAAATGGGAAGGGATAAAAAGGGAAGGGATATAAAATGTAAAATGAACACTTGTCTTACCTTGACGTAGTCGCCAGCAAAACCCCAATCACGGGAAGCCTTCAGGTTGCCGAGGTACAGCTTCTTTTGAAGCCCAACCTTGATGCGACCAACAGCGCGGGTAATCTTCCTCGTCACGAAGTTCTCACCACGCCTCGGGCTCTCGTGGTTGAAGAGAATACCGTTGCAGGCGAACATGCCGTAAGCCTCGCGATAGTTCACGGTGTACCAGTGAGCAGCCACCTTGGACACGGCATAAGGAGACCGGGGGTGGAAGAGCGTCTTCTCGTCTTGAGGGGGAGGGGTAGCGCCGAACATTTCTGAAGATCCAGCCTGGTAGTATTTCACGGTACGTCCGGAGTTCTCAATGTGGTTGCGGACAGCCTCGAGCAACCGAAGAGCTCCCGTACCGACGACATCGGCGGTGTACTCGGGGTTCTCGAAGGAGACTCCGACGTGGGACTGAGCACCGAGATTGAAGACCTCATCTGGCTTAATCTGGTCAATCCAGTGACGAAGAGCGGTAGCGTCGGACAAGTCACCGTAGTGAAGCTTCAGCTTAGCCGAAGACACGTGAGGATCGCGGTAGATGTGGTCGAGACGCTGGGTGTTGAAGTTAGAAGAACGACGGATAATACCGTGGACCTCGTAGCCCTTGGAGAGCAGAAATTCTGTCAAGTAAGATCCATCTTGGCCAGTAATACCGGTGATGAAAGCCTTCTTGACAGGAGCTTCGGAAGCCATGGCGGACACGGACAAGTCAGTCAGATGCAGATATCACTACCAAGAAATTGCAATTGAGATGCTCACAGATGCTGGAGTTCACTAATATGTGCCTTCAGAAATTGCTGGTTTCTGAAGGTAAGGAATTGTTGAAGTCTGATGGATCACTCCCCGATAATTATGCAGTGAGGAGCGCAGGCTCGACAATGGTGGTTGGTGGGAATTCAGGTTCGGATCTCTACAAACTCCGTCCTCGTGGCGTCAGCGGGAGCCTCGTGTGGTTCGGATCTCCACCAACCGGGCAAGGTATGTCTCCCCGTGTCGTCGGAGTGTTGACACGGTAAGGACGAGGTGGCGTCGCTGATTGGACATCTGCTGCTGGTCAGGTGCGCTCCAGTTCCAGGTGGGTTTGTCGATGGTTATCAAATGTCGCAGGTGATGTGGTTTTCGTCAGGAAAATTTATCGCCAAAACAGGTCTGGTAACGGTGCGGTCTGGCAATTTCACGACGAATAACGCGGACGGATTAAAACCATACACTGAAACAGAAGTACGGTAACATTTCTCTATCACATGGCCATCCATTTTCTCCCACCATCAACAATTATTTCTCACATTTTCGCTTTCTACCATGCAAAACAGGAGACCATGAGGGATGTCTTTTGCACCATGCATTATAGTTTTTTATTTTCCGACTACTTGAGATCCATATCATACATTGTTGAAGCAAGATAGTTGCACTAACTCGTAAATGGTCCATACATATCATAAGTTCCCTACAGCGAGCATGAGTTTTCCTCCTATCACGTGACCCACATTCTACGGAAACATGAGGGGCTTTGTTGCACGAAGGCTGCTGTGCTTCTGCCAAGTGTATCCTCGACCAGACACGTCGACGAATCCACGCTCACGTTGACATCACAGTCTGGGTTCTCACTTCTCACTTGCCCTTGAATCTCCAACCAGAGCGTCGAGCTTCGGCGCCGCAAAATTCCTATTGGTTGGAGGAGAAATTACACGTGGCTTTGCAGCTGCTTCCGCGCACTGAACCTCAGTTTGGGAGAATATGTGCGCAAAAGAGGCGCCGCAAACTGCCCCTGATTGCTCTCAGCCACACTTCAAGGGGCTTGGCGGCGTCGATCGCATCTGATTGGCGGGTGTTGAAGGGCAAGCAAACACCCTGTGAAACTCCGCGCGCGCATGTATTCCGAATGACATTTGGAATCAGTCAGAATGAAGGAAAATCCCCCCAAACTCCGCCATCGAAGGCCACACCACACGGAAAACTACATCACGCTTTCGCTTATTCACGAAACCACACTGAAAACCACACCACACACGCGTCCTCCCTTTTCCCACGCCCATCCATCAACTCTCGTCCTCCACACCACAAAAGTCCTCTCCCTGCTGTCGCTGCTGCAGTCTTCTCCTTGAAAGTTCATTTCAAACTTCAACATTGGGATTTTCGTCTATGCGAGGCTGCGACCTGTTTAGCTGTCAGGCTGTTTGGTCAAAACCTGTTTTAGGGATTGGCTGCTCCTGATCCCGCTCACATCACAGGGATCTTCAAACAGATAAGCCATAAGCAACCTTAAGCCAGGCGTTTTTGCCAGATCAGGTTGCTAGAACCGAAATGGCGGCCCTAAACGCGTCGCCCGTCGTCGCTCAAACCTCAAATTCGCTTGACACGTCAACCCTCACTAATGCGAAAGCATCCAAGTCCCGCGCATGCGTCCTCCACAGCGGTTGCTTCGGCGAGCGCGTTGCAAAGGACGCGTCGCTGAGAGCTATCAGCGGAAAAGCCGCTCTTTCCGGCCTCGTGAAGGCGCAGAAGGCTGGCCGAAGCGGCGTTGTGCGCGCCTCGCTAGATCCTCCCAAGGCTGTCAGCGCGGACGCGCCGCCGGCCTTCACGGCGTGGGGAGATGACGCGCTGAACCCAGCCGGGAAGCGCACGGATATCAAGAAGATCATGATCCTGGGCGCTGGGCCCATTGTGATTGGCCAGGCCTGCGAGTTCGACTATTCTGGCACCCAGGTGCGTTCCTGGCGGATCAATGCAGGAGAAAATTACATATTAGAATTTCTGATTCAATGTAGCTAGAATATGTATCCTGAATGCCGACTTGCGAACAACGAACAAATTAAGAATCGTGGTGGTTTTCCCGTGCACTGTTTCTTCTTTGATCTCATCTACACGTCGGCCGTGCGTTTGTGCGTGCGTGCTTGATCGCCGTGACTGCAGGCGTGCAAGGCGCTGAAGGAGGAGGGGTACGAGGTGATACTAATCAACTCCAACCCCGCCACCATCATGACCGACCCTGGCACGGCCGATCGCACCTACGTCGCGCCTATGACTCCCGAACTCGTCGAGCAGGTACGCACACTGTCTCCTGCGCGCATATCCGTGCATTCCCCCCCCCCCCCCCGTCCGTGCATCCGCCACCATCATGACCGTCCCTGGCACCGCCGACCGCGCCTACGTCGCCCCGATGACGCTCGAACTCGTCGAGCAGGTCCGCCGCAGTCCTCGCCTGCCCCTCGTTTTCCCCTCCGCTTCCTCCGGACATTCTTACCTCTCTTGACTCGTCTGCATCTGTTTCCCGACCTCCCTCTCTTTCTCTATCATCCTCCTCCATTCGTGACGTTGTCTTTGCTCTCCCGGCGTTAGCTTCAGCTTGCATTCTCCCCTCTATCGCCCTTCTACTTTTGAGTCGACTCAAAAGCTTGCATTCTCCCCTCTATCGCCCTTCTACCTTATCCGCATCCCCTTCGTTCTCACCCCGTTCCTGCCTTCAACGGGGTATGGAAGCCGAAGGCTTGTCTGCGACTGCCTTCCCCTCCTCCCCCATACTATTGACGCGGCACTGTCACTGTATCCAGCTCGCCTGTCCGTGCACCTGCCCCAACCATCCCGATCTCATTGTTCCCCGATCCAGCCTCTCTTTCGGGTACACATTCCCCTTCCCGCTTTGCGACTACACATTCCCATCTCGCTCTCCCCGGTCATCCAGTTAATCTCTACCGTGTCTCCCCGACCATCAGGTGATCGCCAACGAGCGCCCCGACGCGCTGTTGCCGACGATGGGCGGGCAGACGGCGCTGAACCTCGCGGTGGCGCTGTCGGAGAGCCCCGTCCCCACCCGCACCCGCACCCGCAACCCTACCCCCACCCGCACCCCCACGTCTATACCCACCCCACCATCAGGTGATTGCCAACGAGCGCCCCGACGCGCTGCTGCCGACGATGGGCGGGCAGACGGCGCTGAATTTGGCGGTGGCGCTGTCGGAGCGCGGCACTCTCGACAAGTACGGCGTGGAGCTGATCGGCGCGAAGCTGGACGCCATCAACAAGGCGGAGGACCGCGACCTGTTCAAACGCGCCATGGACAAGCTGGGCATCAAGAGCCCCAAGTCGGGGACCGCCAACACGCTGCAGGTGGGTGCAAAGCGGTGATGGTGGGTGTGAGATGGTGGTGGTGGTAGAGGCGATCAACAAGGCGGAGGACCGCGACCTGTTCAAGCGCGCCATGGACAAGCTAGGGATCAAGAGCCCCAAGTCGGGCACCGCTAACACCCTGCAGGTGGGTATGGGAGAGCCATCGCGATTCGGGGCAGTGTGGGGTATAGTGGCGTGGCGATTGAAATGCCGGAGCACGCAGTAAGCCTGCGACAAACTGTTCTTTCTGCGTCGACTCAAAACCATCTCTTCCCCACCCTCCCTTCCCCCGCCCCACCCTTCAACCCTCCTTCCGCGAGCAGGAGTGTTTCGAGATCCCGAGGTACATTGGCGATTACCCTTTGATCATCCGGCCCGCGTCAAGTTACAACCGTACCGTCTCTCCCCTACCCCCCTTTCACCCGGCCCCCCTCCCCCCCACGCGAGCAGGAGTGTTTCGAGATCGCCAAGTACATTGGCGACTACCCGATGATCATCCGCCCGGCGTTCACGCTGGGCGGATCTGGGGGCGGCATCGCGTACAACGAGGAGGAGTTTGAAACCATCTGCAAGGCCGGCCTCAGCGCCAGTGCCACGTCACAGGTCCGTGCCACGTTGTAGGTCAGTACCACGTCACAGGTCAGTGCCACGTCACAGGTCAGTGCCACGTCACAGGTCAGTGCCACGTCACAGGTCAGTGCCACGTCACAGGTCAGTGCCACGTCACAGTTCCGTGCCACGTTGCAGGTCCGTGCCACATCACAGGTGCCTGCATGTCTGTCTGTTCTGATGGGTGCGGCGATACCCACATACCCTTACATGCGCCGCATGCGCTCTCATGCGCCCTTATGAGTGCTCACCCCTCCCCACCCCGCTCCCTTCTCCCCTCCCCCAGGTTCTGATCGACAAGTCGCTGTTGGGATGGAAGGAGTACGAGCTGGAGGTGATGCGCGACTCGCGCGTGCCGACATGCCTACTGACAGGTCCTTGCAGGTATCCTCACCTCACCTAACATGTACAGAATTTCTCGCATTTGCCCCGGCGTGCCTCCCTCCCCCAGGTGCTGATCGACAAGTCGCTGCTGGGATGGAAGGAGTACGAGCTGGAGGTGATGCGCGACCTGGCGGACAACGTGGTCATCATCTGCTCCATTGAAAACATTGACCCCATGGGCGTGCACACCGGCGACTCCATCACCGTGGCTCCTGCACAAACGCTGACTGACAAGGAGTATCAGGTGAGGGAGTGAGGCTTGCAGGCGGGGTAGGGGAGGGGTTGGGCAGGGGGCAGCAGGGAGGGATCGAGCGGACAACGTGGTGATCTTGTGCTCCATTGAGGACATTGACTCCATGGGCGTGCACACCCGGGACAGTGTTCCATCACCGTTGCACCTGCTAATTCACTGACGAGGAATACCGGGTTCTGCAAGGCCAGAGTTGGAGTTGGTGGAAGGGCCAGGGGCAGGGGCAGGCTGCAGGGGCAGGGGCAGGGGCGTCAGTTGAGGGCGGCAGGCGGGGTGACCATTCAGGGGCGTCAGTTTAGGGGCAGGCTACCAGCTGCGTGCTCGACACCATGTCTCAGACTCATCGCAACTCGTAAGTCTTACTCACTTTGCCTCCCCCCCTGACCCCCACCCATCCCCTTTTTCCTTCGGCTCCTCCTTCCAGTGCCTGCATGACTATTCAGTGGCCATCATCCGCGAAATTGGAGCTCAACGTGCAGTTTGCCATCAACCCCAAGGACGGTGAGGTGGTGGTCATTGAGATAACCCTCTTGAATAACCTTCCCCTCTGCCCCCTGCCATTCCTCCGCGCCTCTCCCCCCTCCCGCAGCGTCTGCGCGACTATTCGGTCGCCATCATTCGCGAGATCGGAGTGGAGTGCGGGGGCTCCAACGTGCAGTTCGCCATCAACCCCAAGGACGGCGAGGTGGTGGTCATCGAGATGAACCCGCGCGTGTCCCGCTCCTCCGCGCTGGCGTCCAAGGCCACGGGCTTCCCCATCGCCAAGATGGCCGCCAAGCTCTCTGTGGGGTACACGCTCGACAGGATTCCCAACGACATCACCAAGAAGACACCGGCCAGCTTTGAGCCCTCGATCGACTATGTGGTCACCAAGGTGAGTGAGCTCTTCCAGCATCCCCAACGACATCACCAAGAAGACCCCGGCTAGCTTTGAGCCCTCGATTGACTATGTGGTCACCAAGGTGAGTGAGCTCTCTTCCAGCATCCCCAACGACATCACCAAGAAGACCCCGGCTAGCTTTGAGCCCTCGATCGACTATGTGGTCACCAAGGTGAGTGAGCTCTCTTCCAGCATCCCCAACGACATCACCAAGAAGACCCCGGCTAGCTTTGAGCCCTCGATCGACTATGTGGTCACCAAGGTGAGTGAGCTCTCTTCCAGCATCCCCAACGACATCACCAAGAAGACCCCGGCTAGCTTTGAGCCCTCGATCGACTATGTGGTCACCAAGGTGAGTGAGCTCTCCTCCAGCATCCCCAACGACATCACCAAGAAGACCCCGGCTAGCTTTGAGCCCTCGATCGACTATGTGGTCACCAAGGTGAGTGAGCTCTCTTCCAGCATCCCCAACGACATCACCAAGAAGACCCCGGCTAGCTTTGAGCCCTCGATCGACTATGTGGTCACCAAGGTGAGTGAGCTCTCTTCCAGCATCCCCAACGATATCACCAAGAAGACCCCGGCTAGCTTTGAGCCGTCCATTGACTATGTCGTTACCAAGGTGAGTGCCATTCTTGACGCGCCTCAACAACAGTCTTGCGCTCCTCCGCGTCAGCCCCCTTTTTCCCTCCCCCACCCGCTCCTCCACGTCAGCCGTGGCCCTTTTTCCCTCCCCTCACCGGTTTCTCTCCCGTCTCCTCACTTAACCTTCCCTCCACTTAACCTTCCCTCCACTTAACCTTCCCTCCACTTAACCTCCCCTCCACTTCTCCCTCCTCCCGTCCCCCTTCCCTCCCACACGACCAACCACGATGACGTGCAGATCCCGCGCTTCGCCTTTGAGAAATTCCCCGGATCCGAGCCCACGCTCACCACCCAGATGAAGTCAGTCGGCGAGGCCATGGCCATTGGCCGCACCTTCCAGGAAAGCTTCCAGAAAGCCCTCCGTTCCCTCGAAACGGGCCACTGGGGGTGGGGGTGCGAGCCAGTGAAGCAGCTCGAGTGGTCCCTGGACGACCTGAAATACTCCATGCGAGTGCCCAACCCCGACCGCATGTATGCCATTTACGCTGCTATGAAGCGCGGCATGAGCCAGCGGCAGGTGCAGCAGCTGACGAGCATGGACCCGTGGTATCTCTCCCAGATGGGGGAGTTGCTGGAAGTGGAGGATTTCATGGGGAAGCTGGATGGTAACCTGCGTGCGCTCACCAAGGATGACATGCAGCAGATTAAGAGGCGCGGGTACAGTGATAGGCAGATTGCGTACGCGCTGAAGACGACAGAGGAGGAGGTGCGGAGCTTCAGGCTGGAGCTGGGGGTGGTGCCCGCGTTCAAACGCGTGGACACGTGTGCGGCGGAGTTTGAAGCCATGACGCCGTATCAGTACTCATCGTATGATGAGGAGAATGAAGGGCAGCCGGATGCCGAGCGCAAGGTGCTGATTCTCGGCGGCGGGCCGAACCGGATCGGGCAGGGGATCGAGTTTGACTACTGCTGCTGCCACGCGTCGTTTGCTCTGCAGGCCGCAGGGTTCGAAACAATCATGATGAACAGCAACCCTGAAACCGTCTCCACCGACTATGACACATCCAACCGGCTCTACTTTGAGCCGCTGACAGTGGAAGATGTGATCAACGTGATTAACCTGGAGCGCCCCGATGGGGTCATCGTGCAGTTTGGAGGGCAGACGCCGCTGAAGCTCGCCGTGCCCATCCAGAAGTATCTTGAAAATACTCAGCTGCAGGCGGCGAGTGGGAGCGGCCCGGTGCGCATCTGGGGCACGTCGCCGGATTCGATTGACGCGGCGGAGGATAGGAAGCGGTTTGAGGCGATGCTGAATGAGCTGGGGATCAACCAGCCGCCCGGGGGGATTGCAAGGAGTGAGGAGGATGCGCTGGCGGTGGCGAAGCGGGTGGGGTATCCGGTGGTGGTGCGGCCGTCGTATGTGCTGGGAGGGCGCGCGATGGAGATCGTGTATAACGATGAGGCGCTGCAGAAGTACCTGGTGACAGCTGTTGAGGTGGACCCTGAGAGGCCCGTGTTGGTCGACAAATACCTTGCGGTGAGTTGGTGGTGCGGTGGTGCTGGGAGGTTGAGACGGAGGTGGAAACGGTGCCAAGTGAGATGGGAGGTCCTTGAGATGGGATATATGATTGCACAAGTACCTGGTCACGGCTGTTCAGTTGCACCTTGAGAGGCTTGTACTGGTCAATAAGTACCTAGCGGTGAGTGGGAGATGGGACTTGGTCCCTTTCCCTCCATGCCCTTTCCCATCCTCTGCCCACTCCCCGCCCGCCTATCTCCCAGAACGCCACGGAGCTGGACGTTGACCGCTTGGCGGACAGCACGGGGGCAGTGACCATCGGGGGCATCATGGAGCACATCGAGCAGGCGGGCGTGTGCTTGGCCTCACTCCTCCATCCTCTCCCCCTCCGCCATACCCCCCTGTGTATCTTCCAGAATGCCACAGAGCTGGATGTGGATTGCCTGGCGGACAGCACAGGGGCAGTGACCATAGGGGGCATCATGGAGCACATAGAGCAGGCGGGCGTGCACTCGGGCGACTCAGCGTGCTCCCTGCCCACCCAGTCCATCTCAGAGGAAGCTCTTGCCACCATCCGCGACTGGACCACCCGCCTTGCGCGCAAGTGAGTGGGATGCATGGGTGGGGTGGGACAATGGAAAGCGGTTGTGGTGCTGAGTTGCTACTGACTGGCTTGTCGAGTTTTGAGTCGACTCAAAACTCGACTCATTACAAGTGAGTGGGATGCATGGGTGGGACAATGGAAAGTGGTTGTAGTGCTGAGTTGCCACTCACTGGCTGACTTGTCAATCAACTCATAAATCACCTTTTTTTTTTCTTCTTCTCTTCTTTCTTTCTTTCTTTCCAGTCAAAACGCACCAATCATGGCACATGCATGCACCGTTTGCTCTCAACGTCACCCCTCACACCCCTCACCTGCTCTCCTTCAGGCTGAACGTGGTGGGGCTAATGAACTGCCAGTACGCAGTCATGCCCACAGGCGAGGTCTACATCATAGAAGCCAACCCCGCGCCTCGTGCACACACCGCTCCCCTCCTCCCCTCCCCCACTTCTTCCCTGCAGGCTGAACGTGGTGGGGCTAATGAACTGCCAGTACGCAGTCATGCCCACAGGCGAGGTCTACATCATAGAGGCCAACCCGCGCGCCTCCCGCACGGTGCCCTTCGTGGCCAAGGCCATCGGCCACCCCCTCGCCAAGTACGCATCCCTCATCATGGCCGGGAAAACCCTCAAAGAGCTCGGATTCGACAAGGAGGTGATCCCCAACCACGTGTCAGTGAAGGAAGCCGTGCTGCCGTTTGACAAGTTCCCCGGCTGTGATGTGCTGCTGGGGCCGGAGATGCGGTCCACCGGGGAGGTCATGGGGCTGGACGCCACGTTCGAGAAGGCGTTTTTGAAGGCGCAGGTGGCGGCGAATCAGCGGCTGCCAACTGGCGGGTCGGTGTTTGTGAGCTTGAACGACCTGACCAAGGAGAGTGGCGTGGAGGTGGCGAAGAGCTTTGTGGAGCTGGGGTTCAAGATCCTGGCCACTGAGGGCACGGCAAACGTGCTGGAGAATGCCGGCATTGAGGTGGAGAGGGTTCTGAAGCTGCACGAGGGCCGCCCCCATGCTGGTGAGTTAGTGACCTTGATTGTATGACCTGGAGGTGGGTATGAGTGAGCTTTGTGGAGCTGGGGTTCAAGATCCTGGCCACTGAGGGCACGGCAAACGTGCTGGAGGATGCGGGCATTGAGGTGGAGAGGGTTCTGAAGCTGCACGAGGGCCGCCCCCATGCTGGTGAGTGCCTCAGGTTTGGGATATGGTCGTTTTCTTTGCTCTTTATGCCCTCATGGCCTTCTGACTGCCTGTGCTACTGTTGATAGGGCAATCCTCTCAATCCCCTCTCTTTCTCTCTCTCGCTCCCCCTCTCCTCTTCATCTCACCAGGCGATCTGGTATCCAACGGGCAGATTCAGCTGCTGGTGATCACCTCAGCGGGGGACGCCCTCGACCAGAAGGACGGCCCTCTCAATCCCCTCCCTCCCCTTCCCGCTCTTTCCCCTCCGCTCCCTCCACCAGGCGATCTGGTATCCAATGGGTAGATTAAGCTGCTGGTGATCACATCATCGGGGGACGCCCTCGACCAGAAGGACGGCCCTCTCAATCCCCTCCCTCCGCTTCCCCCTCTTTCCCCTCCGCTCCCTCCACCAGGCGATCTGGTATCCAACGGGCAGATTCAGCTGCTGGTGATCACCTCAGCAGGGGACGCACTGGACCAGAAGGACGGGCGGCTGCTGCGCCGCACAGCGCTGGGGAAGAAGGTGCCCATCATCACCACCATGGCCTCTGCGCGTGCCACCGTCAAGGCCATCCGCGGGTTGATTGAGTCGCCCATTGAGATGAAGGCTCTGCAGGATTATTATGTGGCTGGGAGCGAAGAGGCGATAGCTGATGCTGCTGCCACCGCCGCTGCTGCAGCAGTGAGTCACTGAGGTGGATTTTGAGTCGACTCAATTGTCGCCTCGTAGAGTCGCCACTCGAGGTGAAGGTTCTGAGGGATTACTTTGTCTATGTGAGCGAGGAGGCTACTGCTGATGCTGCTGCCACTGCCGCTGCTGCGGCAGTGAGTCACTGAAAGGGAGTGCAGTCTGAAAGGGTGAGGCTATTGCTGTGTTCACGGACAAGGCTGGACTTCAGGCTTCCAGTCTGGGGAAACTGATCAAGGCAGGGAATGGTTGCTTGTGGGATTTCGGTTTATGGACAAGTGGGGGTGGCTTGTGATTCCAGGCTTAGGGATGATAGTACGGTAAGATGTTTGACAGTACAAGTTATCGGGGAAAGCCCCGGTTGTTAGTGACTGTAATTGATGTGTGCAATCTCGGCTGCCCGCATCATCACACATGCACAGTGCCTGATGGATTTTGGTGGCGCAGCAGCTATGGAAAGGCACTGGTTCAGGTGAACTTTCTACTAGGTTCCAATCACAGCTGCAGGCACTCTGCACCAGATAGCACTGCACCAGACAGTACTGCACCAGACAGCACTGCACCAGACAGTACTGCACCAGACAGCACTGCACCAGACAGTACTGCACCAGACAGCACTGCACCAGACAGTACTGCACCAGACAGCACTGCACCAGACAGTACTGCACCAGACAGCACTGCACCAGACAGTACTGCACCAGACAGTACTGCACCAGACAGCACTGCACCAGACAGTACTGCACCAGACAGCACTACTCCATGGGCAAAAAAATAGAGAGCAGCTCCACACACATAAAAAAGGCACATTTCTGGTACATGTGGCTAATTCAATAGACACGCCTACTTCAGGGCCGCCATAGAGCTCGAGTTTCTGGTAAGCTACACCACCTGGTGCCCTGGCCTGGACTCGTATGGTAGAAGGAACTGATTCCCGCTATAAGCATCTGATAGAGCTAACTAGGTAACGTCGGTTCAGTAGCCTATTTTACACACCACAAGTACGTACGGTATGTCAAGCTCTGTTTTTTTCTTTTGGACCTCAGCACGAGGACACCAGCAGAGGGAGAACCAGAGGTATTTCTTGAGTGGGGTTACGGGCATGACTGGTCGGTGGTAACCAGCACGTTGGCGCCACCCAGCACGACACCCTTTGCCTGCAGTGCCGCCTCCACAGATGAGAGCTCATTGGCAGACACTGTTCGCTGCCTTGCCAGCACCAACACCTTGGCCTGCAGGGTGGGTGGGAGGGAGGAGACACACATGTGAAGAGAGGCATGACTGGTCAGTGGTAACCAGCACATTCGCAGCGCCACCCAGCACGACACCTCTTGCCTGCAACACTGCCTCCACAGATGAGAGCTCACTGGCAGACCCTGTCCGATGCCTTGCCAGCACCAACACCTTAGCCTGCAGGAGTAGGAAACAAAGGTAGCAAGGGGGTTGGCGAGCGAGGGGGGGGTTGGTGAGCAAGGGGTTACATATGATGGTGAGTGGCAGGAAGCAACATGTGACGTTAATTGGAACATTGCATACGGTACAGTACCAGACCTCACCTGTCCTTCCGTGGCTGCGAGCTTGGCTCGGTTCGCCGCAGAGCACCCATACAGCACAACCAAATCGAATCCCGGCGTGGCATGCACGACCGAGTATCTCACAGCAGCATCCCCTCCAAACTTCATTGCAATGCTGCCGTCGCCCTGCTTGCCCTGCACCAGCGTGCCTCGCATGCTCACGGCCTGGGTGAGGTTGACGGGCGACTCGAAGAGCGTGGCGGCGGCGGGAGTGGCGAGGGAGGAGAGGAGGCCGATCTTGGCTGCGGAGACGGCTAGAGTGCCCACGGCGGAAGCCTGACGCTGCAGGGCGAGCGTGGCGTTCAGTAGCTGAGGGGAGGGAGGGGCGAGGGCACGAAGAGAAAGAAGGTGTGAGTGGCGGGCACGGCTAGCGTGCCCACAGCGGACGCCTGGCGCTGCAGGGCCAGCGTGGCGTTTTGTAGCTGAGGAGAGGGGTTGGGGGGAGGAGGGGCAAAAGAAAACGTGGCAGGGGAGGGAGGGCAGGATGGGGTGTTTTGAGAGTCATCAAACCACGCCCAGGAGCGTGGCGGCGGCGGGAGTGGCGGGGGGGGGGGGGAGAGAGAGGAGGCCAATCTTGGCTGCGGAGACGGCTATCGTGCCCACAGCGGACGCCTGGCGCTGCAGGGCCAGCGTGGCGTTTAGTAGCTGAGAGGGGGACAGAGGAGGGAAATGGACAGGGAAGGGATGCTCTTTTTTTGCAGTCGACTCTGTGCTGGTGGGTGGCGGCAGAGGCGGCCAGAGTGCCCAGAGATGACGCCTGCCGCTGCAGGGCGAGCGTGGGGTTGAGCGGCTAGCGGAGATGACTGCTTCTGAGGCGCCTCAAAAGTGCCCAGAGACGCATAGGTGGGGGGAGGTGGTACCTGGAGTCGGTTCTTCTTGGACGCAGAAGACGCCTGCACGTTCATAACGCCCAACCGCATCAGCCTGCTTCAAGATCCTCCCTCTCGACCGTTGGATCGCGCGCACCGACCGTCGGATCGCCTCCGTTGTATTACCGATCCTGCTCCGCAGGGCGCTGAGACTCGGCAGCCGGTCGACCTGATTCACCGGCGCGAGATCCGTCTGGATGCGAGCGAGCCTCGCGTGAATCGCGCCGGCTTGCGCGGAGATCTGGCCTAGCGACGCGGAGATGACGGAGAGGCTGGTGGACGTCTGGCCGGCAGTTTTGCCGTCCAAGCCGGCGGCCGGCAGACCAAGTTTCGCCTGGTTGACGAGCGACGCGTACGAGAGCTCCGTGGGGAGCTTCTGGCCGGCGATAGCGGAGCACACTCCGCGCAGGTTGCGCGCCGAGCGGAGGGAGGCGGAGGCGATGGTGCCGACCTGCGTTGCGCGCACGGGACCCACCGCCTCGACGAGTCGCCGCGTGACGCTGCGGCCATGCCGAGAGGGAAAGCGAGATGGGAGAAGGGGAGGTGAGATGGGAAGTGGATGGGAAGGGGAGAGGGGAAGGGAACGGGCAAGGGGAGTGGTGAAGGAAAAGGAGAGGGAAAGGAGACAGGGGGCGGGGAGATGGCGGAATCGGACTCCCGAGTTGCCTGCGGAATGAAGGCAGAAGAGTCTTGTAAGGGTGGGGGAAAAGAAGAGGACGACTGTGTTTTGGGAAGGGAAGGGTTTGAAGTGCATGAAGGATAGTGGGGTGACCGAGGAGCATGGACGCAAATTGCATACCGCATGGCGTTGAGGCCGTTCTGCTTGGGCGCGACTTCGAACTCGAAGGCGGTGCACGCCGCGCCGAGCTCCGCCGTGAACTTGTGCGCCGACGACGCCGCCACCTCGTACCACCGCCCCTTCAGCCGCGCCACGTTGAGACTGCTCATTGGCTGCACGGCGGGGCACTTGCTCGGGTTGCGCGCGGGGTACTGCTTGCAGAACACCAGACTGTCGCCGGCTGCTGCGGCTGTGGCGGCTAAGGCGAGGGCGGTCGCGACAACCATTAGGGGGAGATTCGACCAAGGCTGAGTAGTTCGAGCAGCCATCGCGAGGAGCGCGAGAATTTTGGTTTGAGGCAACAGAGGTAGGCTGAGTTGGAGTAGAAAGCGTCGACCACTAGGGCTTCAGTCTGGAGCACGGAATCGTGTGACATGTATTTTCGAATTTCCAGTGACAAAGTTGGCGTGAAACAACGAACGACTGCGAGAACTACTGGAAGGAGCGAGTGCAGCACGCATTTGATTTTGAATGTGCGAGAAATTACCGAGCCGCATGTTAGGTTTCACATTTCGGTTGCGCGGGCTCTCCGTGTCGGTGTGGTGTGACAATCGGTGCGGGTGGAAAGAAGCGGAGGCAGGCAAGCAGCCACCAGCAGAGCGGGCTGACGAGGCGCCTCACGAGACGAGTGGGATGTGAGAGGGGTGGTGGGTGGTTTGGCGCACGAAATTTGCGATTGGGCAGCTGGGGCTGACAAATGCGAGAGAACCCAGAAGAAATCGAGGATAGTTTTTTCTCAGAAAGTTCTACCTGCAGCTCAAACGACCGCTTTACACGGCTGGGTGGTGGTGTCGGCGACAAAAACACCACGTTCCGACGCATGCGACTCATTTCGCCGTGGAGATCGACGAGTTCTGGAAGCCTCGCAACCAGTCGCATCTCGTTTAGGAGACGGCCGACAACTCCACAAAATATTGTGGATTCTGCCTAGAGAGACTTCACACAAAAATAGGGGAGATAGTTATTAGTCATCCCTTACATCTCTTTACAGCACTTAAATTTATTCAACATCTATAATGTATGCGATTTCAGATGCATTTAAGGAGATCATTTGTGTTATCATAAGGAGAAATACACGAATTATTCGATCATATTTATTTTAGAAAGGCGATGTATATAATAAATAACAAGACTCGACGTTTAACGTCGTATGGGTTGCGTAGGTATACATTTTCAATCTATAAATATTAATATATCATAGATATAAGAAAAGTATAATATGTTAAAAAATGCATATGCAGGTGATTGCTACTTTGGAATGGATGAATGATTAAACGTGCATTTAATGTGCCACCTGTTTGGAGGGTAAAATAGATACCGTAGATGTTGCTTGCGTGTGAGATTAATGATGTTTATTTAAAAATGGATATTACAAATTCCATTGGATATATGAGAAATACAATTATAATTTTATGTTAAGTTGTATATTATGCTTTTGAATTTTAATTTGCTATTTATATATTGGCTTTCAATCTATTATATTAGATACAATCTTTCAGCAATTTTGATTTTGATATGGTCATATTGGAACAACCTTAAGCTAAACTGTTTAGATGCACTATTTAGAGTCTCTCCATTTTGTATGAGTTGTCTTAGAAATGATGAGTTGTCTGAAAGATGATTCATCCACAAGCAGAATTGTGTCACTTCTGTAAATTTGACGTGGATTTCACGTGAGCCAAATTGTTGCAGAGTTGATTTTGGTAATACAACTCAAAAGTTACTCAAACCTGCCCAAGCCTCTTAGAAGGAACAAAATTTAAAAGTTGCCACCTTTTGCCCTCGAGTTTGATTTCGAATTTGACACGTAGATCGACTTTGAACCCACCTCAAATTTGAACAAAAATTCTCCGAAGCGCATCCTCTCTTCGAATGCCCCCTCCCCCTTCGAATCCATCCTCCTCATCCATCCCTCCCATCTATCGCTACGCAGCTACTACTCAGATTGATCTCCTCACAAGCTAGTACTAGCATAGAGCAATTCTTGAGAAGCTTTTCTCAAACATTCTTGGCCATTCTTGACATATTCTTCCAACTACTGAGTGACGAATACCACAAGCACTACTCAGAGTCTTCAAAGAACTTATAGTGACAATCATTTTGGTAAGAAACACAATGTTTCCTAGGTGCTCGTGCATTGGGCTGCGCTGGTGCATTGGTTGCTGGCGCCAAAGCGCTGCCGGATTTTCGCCATAGCGCGTTGGGCGCTGGCGCCTTGGGCGCTGACGTTTTGCACTGGCGCCTTATGGGCGCTGGCGCGTTTCGGCGCTGGCGCCTTTGCGCTGGCGCCTTTGGGCGCTGGCGCCTTTGCGCTGGCGCCTTTGGGCGCTGGCGCCTTTGCGCTGGCGCCTTTGGGCGCTGGCGCCTTTGGGCGCTGGCGCAGTGGGCGCTGGCGCCTTGCGCGGGTGCCTTTGGGCGCTGGCGCCTTGCGCGAGCGCGTTTGGGCGCTGGCGCCTTTGCGCTGGCGCCTTTGGGCGCTGGCGCAGTGGGCGCTGGCGCCGTGCACGGTCGCCTTTGGGCGCTGGCGCCTTTGCGCTGGCGCCTTTGCGCTGGCGCCAAACGCAAACCAGCTTATACGTAATGCACAAAAATGCACCGAAGTCGCAATTGTACTTATAATATCAATTTCCGTTCGGCGACAACTCGTTTGGCACAGTTGGTTGAGTTTCGTTGGTGAACACAAAGGTGAGGAGATCGATTCCTGGCACTACTTAACAGTCGTGTTTTCGTCGTGCTGTTTGAACACCCGATACTACGTTTATTAAATTTGCGTGTCAATATTAATCAGTTCATGTAGCACAGTGGGCTGATTTTTACAGAAGGTAAGGAGATCGATTCTCCACAGCACCGTTTTCGTGGCTGCTGTGTTTCGTCACCATATTTAAAAATTGAATTTTCGAGACTTAAACACAGTCGGTAGCATAGTGGGTTGAGTTTCGTATAAGAATTCAAAGGTAGGGGAATCGAATCTTGAAAGTCAGGTTAATGTGCCATTGACTTTTTTGTGTATGCTCTGTATCTTCATCATGTTTAAACACACGCAGGTCCTTTCGCTTACCAATAATGCAAAAAAGGATCTATTGCCCATGCATTCTAACCCTATCCTGATAGTTCACCCCCTTGTCGTTCCCTCTATGGTCACTTTCGCTTGTTCTTCTTCCTCCATTCTCCTTGCCTCATTCTCCCATTCTACATCAGGAAAGCTCCAAGCAACCTTGTCCGACTCGCTTCTTCCCCTTCTATTCACGCTCACATCCCTCACTACTGTGTAAGACGCGATAGATGAAGAAAGCTTTCTTGAAATTGTGTCTCCAACGAAGAAGGAAATAAGAGTGGAAAATGAACTCAATCTCATTTCGTATTTAGTCTTTTACGTTTTCCCGTATCTTTCCACCTCTTCATATACCTTATCACGTTTTACTGCCACGAGCCAACACACAAATAAGCACGCACGCACGCACGAACGGGCGTGCGCACGCGCGCACTCTCACGCATGCACGCACGCACGCATACACATGCACACACGCACACATATACAAAGCTTCACCTGCCATACCACCGTCAATGTTTTTGGGCAGATTTAGTTGTGTTATAGGCATTCTATTCTTATCATAATAGCTCACCCCATCTTTGTCGTTCCCTTTTTTGTCTTTTTTTGCTTGGTCCTTGACCCCCATTACCCTTGCCACTCTACATCAGGAAAGTGCATAGTAGCCTTATCGAACTTCTTTCTTCCACTTCTCTTCACATCACTCACTATCGTGTAAGTCACGATTGATTTTGAGAAGTTTCTAGAAAATGTGTTTCCGACGAACCAGAAGGGAAGAACGGGTTATGAACAAAACTTCATTGCGCATATTCTCTCGGACGTTTTCTTGTACTTTTCCACCTCTTCGTACACGTTGCCACATGTTTCTGGTACGAGCCAATACAATCACACGCATAGTTTTACCTTCCATACCACATTCAATACTTTTGGGCTGATTTAGTTGTTTTATAGAATTTCAAACAGGATTTATTTCCCATGCATCCTATTCATATCCTGATAGTTCTCACCATCTTTCTCGTGTCCCTTATCGTCACTTTTGCTCATTTCCCCCCATTTTCCTTGCCATTCTACATTAGGAAAGTTCTTAGCAACATTGTCGGGCTTCCTTCTTCCACTTCTCCCTACGCTCACATCCCTCACTACCTTGTAAGCCACGATTGATTTTGAGTACTTTCTAGGAAATGTGTTTCCAGTGAACCAGACAGGAAGAATGGGTTATGAACACACTTCTAGTGCGAATACTCTCCCAAACGGCTTCTCGTATCTTTCCACCTCTTTGTACACTTTGCCACATGTTTATAGTACGAACCAACATGCTCCGCGCAGAGCTTTACGTGCCATACCATCATTATTGTTTTTGGGTTGATTTAGTTGCGGTATAGAATTACAAACATCATCTATTGCTCTTGCATCCTATTGCTATCCTGAAAGTTCACACCATCTTTGTCGTCTCCCTTATCGTCACTTTTGCTTGGTCATTTTCCCCCATTGTCCTTGCCAATCTACGTCAGGAAAGTTCCTGGCAACCTTTTCGGGCTTCCTTCTTCCACTTCTCCTCACGTTTACGTCCCTCACTACCGTGTAAGCCACGATTGATTTTGAGAATTTTCTAGGAAATGTCTTTCCAACGAACCAGAAAGAAAGAACGGGTTATGAACACAAATTCAGTGCGTATACTCTCCTGAACGGTTTTTCGTATCTTTTTTCCTCTTCGTACGCTTGGCCACATGTTATGGTACGAACAAACACGCTAAACGCACAGCTTCACGTGCCATACCATCATCATTGTTTTGGGGCAGATTTAGTTGGGGTAAAGTTTTCCAAACAGCATCTATTGACCTTGTGTCCTATTACTATCCTGAAAGTTCACACCATAGTTGTCGTTCCCATTATCGTCAATTTTGCTTGGTCGTTTTCCCCCATTGTCCTTGCCACTCTTCAACAGGTTCCTAGTCACCTTGTCGGGCTTCCTTCTTCCACTTCTCCTTACGTTCTCATCCCTCACTACCGTGTAAGCCACGATTGATTTTGAGAATTCTCTAGAAAATGTGTTTCCAACAAACCAGAAAGGAAGAAACGGTTATGAACACAAATTCAGTGCGTATACTCTCCTGAACGGTTTTTCGTATCTTTCTTCCTCTTCGTACACTTGGCCACATGTTATGGTACGAACCAACATGCTAAACGCACAGGTTCACGTGCCATACCGTCATCATTGATTTGGGGCAGATTTATTTGGGATAAAGGTTTCCAAACAGCATCTATTGCCCTTGTATCCTATTGCTATCCTGAAAGTTCACACGATCGTTGTCGTTCCCCATATCGTCATTTTTGCTTGGTCGTTCTCCCTCATTGTCCTTGCCAATCTACTTCTGGAAAATTCCTAGCAACCTTGTCGGGCTTCCTCCTTCCACTTCTTCTCACGCTCACATCCCTCACTTCCGTGAAAGCCACGATTGATTTTGAGAATCTTTTAGGAAATGTGTTTCCAACGAACAAGAAAGGAAGAACGGGTTATGAACACAATTTCAGTGCGTATACTCTCCTGAACGGTTTTTCGTATCTTTCCATCTCTTCGTACACTTGGCCACATGTTAATGGTACGAACCAACACGCTAAACGCACAGCTTTACGTGTCATACCATCATCATTGTTTTGAGGCAGATTTAGTTGGTGTATAGAAGTCCAAACAGCATCTATTGCCCTTGTATCCTATTGCTATCCTGAAAGTTCACACCATCTTTGACGTTTCCTTTTTTGTCATTTTCTCTTCGTCTTTTTCTCCCGTTGTCCTTGTCATTTTAGATCAGAAAAGTTCCTAGCAACCTTGTTCGGCTTCCTTCTTCGACTTCTTTTCACGCTCACATCCCTCATTACCGTGTAAGCCACGATTGATATAGAAAACTTTCTTGAAAATGTGTTACCAACGAACCAGAATGGAAGAACAGGATATGAACACAATTTCATTGCGCATGCTCTTGTATCTTTCCATCTCTTCGTACACTTGGCCACATGTTTATGGTACGAACCAACACGTTAAAACGCACAGCTTCACGTCCCATACCATCATCATTGTTTTTGAGTAGATTTAGTTGGGGTATAGAATTCCAAACAGCATCTATTGCCCTTGCATCCTTTTCATATCCTGATAATTCATAGCATCTTTGTCGTTCCCTTTATCGTCACTTTTGCTCTGTCGTTTTCCCCCATTGTGCTTGCCAATCTACATCAGGAACGTTCATCGCAACTTTGTCAAGCTTATTTTTTCCACTTCTCTTCACGCTCACATTTCTCACTACCGTGTAAGCCACCATTGATTTTGAGTTTTTTCCAGGAAATGTGTTTCCAACGAACCATAAAGGAAGAACGGGTTATGAACACAATTTCAGTGCGTATACTGTCTTGAACGTTTTCTCCTTTATTCCACCATTTCGTACACTTTGCCACATGTTTATATTTCGAACCAACACGCCCAAATGCACAGCTTCACGTGCCATACCATCATCATTGTTTTTGGGCAGATTTAGTTGGGGTATAGAATTCCAAACAGCATCTATTGCCCTTGCATCCTATTGCTCTTTTGAAAGTTCACACCATCTTTGTCGTTTCCTTTATTCGTCATTATCGCTTCGCCTCTTTTCCCCCAATTTCCTTGTCGTTCCACATCAGGAAAGTTCTTAGCAATCTTGTCGGGCTTCCTCTTTCCACTTCTCTTCACGCTCACATCCCTCACTACCGTGTAAGCCACGATTGATTTTTGAGAACCTTCTAGACAATGTGTTTCCAACGAACCATATAGGAAGAACGGGTTATGAACACAATTTCAGTGCGTATACTCTCCTGAACGGTTTTTCGTATCTTTCCACCTCTTCGTTTACTTCGCCACATGTTTATGGTACGAACCAACACGCTCAAATGCACAGCTTCACGTGCCAAATGATCATCATTGTTTTTGGGCAGATTTAGTTGGGGTATAGAATCCCAAACAGCATCTATTTCCCTTGCATCCTATTGCTATCCTGAAAGTTCACACCATCTTTGTCGTCTCCGTTTTCGTCATTTTGTCTTCGTCTTTTTCCCCCATTGTCCTTGCCACTCTTCATCAGGAAAGTTCCTGCATGGGGGAAAGTTCCCCCATCACATGCATAGTTTCACCTTCCATAGCACCATAAATGTTTTGGGGCAATTTAGTTGTGTTATAGAAACGGAAACATGATCGATTGCCCATGCATCCTATTCATATCCTGATACTTCACCCACTGTTTGCCGTTCCTCTTAGTGTCATTTTTGCTTGGTCGTTTTCCCCCATTGTCCTTGCCATACATCTGAGTTGACGACATTCACGTGAAAATGCTTTTATACCGGTGTCCATTGTGGGTGTGTCTGCCCTTTTTTTTTCCCCTTTTAGGAGCTTGGCTGTTCGTTGCGGTGAGGGGAGTCGAGAGGAACATTGTGATGGCATCATCTTCGAGCACGGCCCTGATCTTTACAGGCGAGAGGACCGATGGTGAGTTTCGCAAGCAATATTCTTTAACGTTGAAACCTATCATCGGAGATGGTAATTGCTTATTTCGAAGTCTGTCAATGTCATTATACGATACGCAAAACAGATATACAGATGTAAAACGCGAGCTGTTGCGACATGTTGTCGACAACTGGGATAATACTACATACAGGTATCCTCTAGAAGCTAGTATGGCGCATGAAAAGGTGTTCGAAACTGCTAGCGAGTATTTTTCTTATCTATCACAGGATGGAGCTTATGGATCGTGCAATGAGGTGAGAGCATTCTCTGTCGTTTATAACATAACGGCAATCATTTGGCTGGATACAAGACAGTTCATTGTTTGTTTTCGTGCACCGCAAGGTACGTCTGGGAATCGTGTTACGCATTTACATTTTGATTGCGTTCTTGAACACTACTCTTTACTTGTTCCCGATCCGGAAGGCACTGTGTACGGCACCAGGTACGAGAGCATGCAACATACTGGCAATGATACAGAACCGGTCCATATTCGTGTCCCTCATTTGAGTTCGGAAAATCATTCTACAAGCTTACTGACAACTGCGGGGGATGCTTTATCAACGATGGATTGTGAATCTGTGGACAGTGTTAGAACCGCTACTATGAATGATAGATTTTCCCATATTTCAAACAAAACCGCTAAGTCAAACGATGGAGTAGTACAAACTTGTTCAAAAAAGCGTCGTCAAAAAGTACATAAGGCTTCAAATACGTTTTTTTGCATATGTCGTAAGTACGCACAGGCACGAGACGAACCCAACAAACGCTTTATAGGTGTGAGAGCTCTCGCACATGGTTTCAAATTTATTGTCAAGTACAACAAGAAACCGTTTTCATTTTCCGGTTTTCAACATGCTGCAGATGCAGCATTTGCAAGAGCGTATTTTATTCACAAAAAATCCAAAATATACAAGGTTACGAGTTCGACGTACATTTTGGATTTGATGTGAACACTGGAATTCCAATTTCAAACAATGATCTCGATTTAAAATTCAAGAACGTAACAATCATTCGATCACCTTCTAAGCAGAAAATGAGTAAGTCCATGGTTGAGTTTCAGAAGGATTGCAAGTGTGGGCCCGACGTAGAATGTACAGCGTGTGGTACTTTCAATTTTGAACGTAACATGGTACAAAAGGGGACAGGTAAACCATCGAAAAGAATATGTCGACACTGCGCTAAATATGAAATCGATGGAAACGTATCTCCATTCTCGAACCTCAATCGATACGGGTTTCCGACAAGACCAGCTGCTATTCAAGACATAACGGTATTGGAGGAACGATTGGTAAGTCCTCGTATACCGTTCATGAAGATCCATTCCTTGTCCGTTGGCAAACAGTTTGGTATTCAAGGCGGAGTAATAAATATTCCCGTCGAGGTAGATAAGATGGTCCAAGCTCTTCCAAGATTACCAGATGATACTCATACCATTACGGTACGGTTAAAACGTAAGCTTGTTTATAAGAACAATGCTATCGAAGATAATGTACGCCCAACAAAAATCTTAAAAGCGGTGGAGTTTCTTTGCAATCAAGATCTCTTCAAAGAATATGGCATCCATCTCGACAACATGAAGATGCGATCATTAGAGTGCAATACCCGTGAGGTATCTTCAGAAGACAGTGGAGACAACGACGAGAGGAGATTGAAACCGGGGTCGTCGTCCTCGGATAAAAGTGAAGATTCTGATCATCATAACGTCGGTGTGCTTGATACTCTCTTAACTCAAGAGCATTTTTTTCAGCAGCCTTCACAATGCATAGTGCAAATGGCACCTGGCGAGCATGCAAGACCGTTATCCATTGTCCTTGATAAGGACGTCGAGGAGCTAAGCTTTCCATCAATCTATTGCGGTCAACGGCGATTTGGTGGAGCGCGTAACTTGAACGTCTCATATTCGGATATTGTGAAATGGGAGCTGAAACATGCCAACGGGCGATGCTCTACTAATGTTCCGAATATTTTCTTCAAACTGTACAAAAAAGAGATACTTCAAGTGCAGAACGTTATTGCGACAAGGGTTAGACAAGAAAAGATTGAGAACATGCAGTCATTTACGGCAGCAGACATGTTAAATGAAACAAAGCGAGCAAGTCTGCAGCAAAATGATGCACTTTACAACGATTTTAGAACAATACGTACCACTCAACAATATAGAGACAAGTGTAAACGAGATCTTTTTGCGATGATACGTCAGTTAGGAAGACCCACGTTTTTTTTTTACATTGTCGATGGCCGATACCAAATGGACAGACCTCCACGCAATACTGTTAAGAGTTAATGATCTACGAAGAAACCCTCCTAAAATACGTACTGACATCAGCATACCGTTGGATTTTGATACTATTTGTTCGTTAGTTCGACATGATCCAGTTACGTGCGCTCGGTATTACGACTTCAGGAAGAAGGCGTTGTTTTCAAGGCTACTTAATGCGACCTCCTCCGTCTTAGGAGGTATTCATGATTATTTTGCACTGGACGAGTTTCAACATCGAGGTGCGCCACATACTCATGCAGTTCTTTGGAGCAAATCGGCTAAAGATACTGATGTGGATTCTGCAGCTGATATCATAAAGTTTGCAGATCAACATATCAGTTCATCGTCTGAAGGATTGGATTCTCAACTACTGCTCTTACAAACTCACAAGCATTCCCGGTCATGCCAACGTCGGTCGGCCAGCGGCAAGAAGTGTAGATTTGGGTTTCCAAGGTTTCCGCTCCCATCTACAATGATTTTACATCCTATTTCTACTACATTGACAGAAAAAGAACAGAAGAAAATTAAAAGTCATTTGAGTCTTATAAAGGAACGTCTGGAGGTAGCGCCAATTTGTTGTGATACGTTTGATTCATTTTTAAAGAACATAGGAATTTCATTTTCAGAATATTTAATGGTAATACGATTTACTCTTAAACGTATTACACTTGTTCTCCAACGAAAGGTGTGTCAAACATTGCATGTTTATATTGTCTAGGCTGTAGTGGGTTACACCTTAGGGGGTACACAAAGTTAGGGTTTCCTACTTGTACCAAACTCTGTTCTAGTTCATTCATTCCTGCTCAGTTATTTCTGACATGGTTTCAGAGCAGGTCCTTCGCTAGGACTGTTCTTAGGGCCCACCGACTTACCTACCTGCTTACCTTCGCTTCTTTTCGGCCCCGATGGCCCCGTCGATCTAGCACGATCTAGCGGCCCTGCGGCCCCTTCGAATTTTTTTTTTAGCGGCCTCTCACGGCCCCCGTCGCGTCGCCCCTTAGCGCCCCGATCGGCCCCGTCACGCCGCCCGCGAACCGCACAGCGCGCCGCGCTCACAGCCCGCGAACCGCCCACGCACAGCCCGCGAACCGCCTGCGCAGCCCGCGACCAGCCCGCGCAGCCCGCGCACAGCCCGCGAACTGCCCGCGAGCAGCCCGCGACCTGCCCGCGAACCCCCGCGAGCCGCCCGCGACCCGCTTACGCAGCCCGCGAGCAGCCCGCGCAGCCCGCGCTGAGCCTGCGCGGCTCGTGCGCTGACCGCCGCCGGCCCGCACGCTGCCCGCACTGCTCCCGGCCCGCCGCTGCCGAGCCCGCAGCCGCCCGCGCACCGCCGCTGCTGCGCCCGCTGCCGCCCGCGCACCACCGCTGCTGAGCCGAGCGCCCCGCGCCCCCGCACCGCCCTCTGCTGAGCCCGCCGCCGCCCGCGCACCGCCGCTGCTGCGCCCGCTGCCGCCCGCGCACCACCGCTGCTGAGCCCGCCGCCGCCCGCGCACCGCCGCTGCTGCGCCCGCCGTCGCCCGCGAATCACCGCTGCTGAGCCCGCCCCTACTACGCCGGCTCTCGCTGCCGCCTGCTGCGCCTGTGCACCACTGCATTCCTACTACTACACTTTCTGCTACTACTGCTGCTTGTGCGCCACTACAGTCCGTAGGCCCCACCGGCCCCGCTGACCCTGCGCACGCCTTTTCAGTGACTTTACTGCTTCTACTACTGCCGCTGTCGCTATGGCTAGTCCTCCTGTTCTAGCTTTCGACGCCGAGGGCCGTCCGGTCAAATTCGAAACCTGGCTAGATGACCTGCACCTTTTCCTACAGCTCACTGCCAAGGAAGATATTACACTGTACGACCACGCTCTCGGCCATGCGACCGCCCCACTCGCTACTGCCCCCCCAGCTGAGCGCTCACAGTGGCAGACCCGTGACGCGCACGCTCGCTTTGCTATTCGCAACTCGCAACTCCCTGCCGCTAGATGAGCGCGAGCACTTCGGCCAGTGCAAGACTGCTAAGGACCTCTACACAGCTGTAGTGGCCCGCTACTCCTCACCCGCTTCTGCCACACTAGGCCGCCTCACTCTCCCCTACCTGTTCCCCGACCTAGCCTCCTTTCACACTGTCGCAGACCTCATCACCCACCTTAAGACTAGTGAGGCTCGCTTTCGCGCTGCCATGCCTGATGAGTTTCTCGCTAGCAACCCCCCCCCGCTCTGGATCACTCTCTACCACGTTGTCACCCGCCTCCCTGACTCTCTGCGCCCTGTCAGGGACCAGTTCCTCTCTCGCTCCCCCACTGAGCTCACCATAGCCCTCCTCGAGAAGGAACTGCTTGCAGCTGAGGCTAGTATCGTCGCTGTAGGCACCTCTCGTGGCGACCCCCGCGGCCCCTTCTTCGAGGGGTGCTCCCCTTCCCCCCTCCTCCCCTCTGTCGCCTCTGCTGCTGCTGTCGACCTCCTTGGTGCTGAGAAGGTCGGGGCTGCGTCTGCTTCAGGCGGACGACGCAGGGGCAGGAGTGGCAGGAGTGGGGGTGGTGGCGGAGGAGGCGGGGGTGGAGGTGGTGGCGGTGGAGGTGCGACTGGAGAGACTAGTGGCGGCAGTGGTGGAGGTGACAGCGGTGTTGGGAGTGGTGACAGGGGCGGAGGTGGCAGCGGAGGCGGAGGTGGTCGTGGCAGCGGCAGGGGTGGAGGTGGCCGGGGCGGAGGCGGAGGGGGTGGTGGTCGTGGAGGCCCGGGGGGCGGTCAGAGTCAGCAGCCTTCCCCGACCCTTCAGGCCGCCCGTGAGTGGTATGCACGGCGCAGCGTCACCTGCCAGTACGTTATTCGTACAGGTGACCGCACTGGCCAGATGTGTGGGGGGCCGCACCAGACGGAGCGCTGCTTCGCCCGCCTCAACGATGCGTGGCGCACCCAGTTTCCTGGTGGGGGTGAGCTGCCGCGCTGGGCTGATCTGCTCAGGAAGGGTGTTGATATTTGGGCACTTGACTTTGATGCTATTCTCACTGCCATGTATGCGATGTCTATTAGTGGAGAGGGTGCTCAGTACTTGCGTGTTCCGCCCGACCTGGGCATTCAGGCCAGCCCCGCTGCTGCTCTAGGTGCTAGTGTGTCTGCTTCCACAGGTACTACTGCAGCTGCTGCTCTAGGTGCTTGTGCGTCTGTGCCCCCTGGTACTGAGTCGACTGCAGCACTGCACACCTTCACACTGGACTCAGGTGCTTCTCGCTCTTTCTTTCGTGACCGCACTGTCCTTGAGCCTCTAGCTCGGCCGGTTGCTGTCTCTCTTGCTGACCCCTCTGGGGGTCCGGTCCTTGCGACCTCCTCCACCACCCTTCCGTGTCCAGCGGTTCCGTCCGGCACACTCTCAGGTCTCTACCTCCCCTCGTTCTCCACGAACTTGGTGGCAGGTAGTGCGCTCCAGGACTCGGGTGTTCACCAGTTCACCCCTGCCTACGAGCGTGTGACTCACTGCACGTGTGCTCGGACGGGCCGCCACCTGGCTACTTTCACTCGAGAGCCGGGGTCTGACCTGTACACACTGACCACTGAGTCCCCTCAGGTAGCTGCGTCTGCGTCAGCGTCAGGTCAGCTGTCCGCCCCCTGCTCGTGTCGCTCTCTGGCGAACGACACCGTCCTCTGGCACCACCGCCTTGGTCACCCGTCTGTGCAGCGCCTGCGGGCCATGCACAAACGGGACCTTGTTGCTGGTCTTCCCAGGGTGCTCCCTCCCCTTCCAGCCTCGCCTGCTCCTGACTGCATTCCCTGTGTCGAGGGGCGGCAGCGCGCCGCTCCTCACTCTCCTCCTCCTTTCCCCCGACCGACCGCTCCCCTGCAGACGCTCCACATGGACGTGTGGGGCCCAGCCCGCGTCCGTGGTCAGGGTCAGGAGAGGTACTTCCTGATAGTTGTTGACGACTACTCGCGCTACACCACGGTCTTCCCCTTGCGCGCCAAGGGTGACGTCCCTGGTGTTTTGATCCCCTGGATCAGCCGAGCCCGTCTCCAGCTAGGCGAGCGCTTTCACTCGGACTTTCCTGTCCTGCGCTTGCACTCTGACAGGGGTGGTGAGTTCGCCTCCGACCTCTTGGCAGCCTACTGTGCTGAGCACGGCATTGAGCAGTCGTACACGCTTCCGGCCTCTCCACAGCAGAATGGGGTTGCTGAGCGCCGCATTGGCTTAGTCATGGAGGTCGCTCGTACCTCCCTGACCCATGCGGCTGCTCCCCACTTTCTGTGGCCGTTTGCGGTCCGGTACGCAGCACATCAGCTCAACCTCTGGCCCCGTGTCTCCTTGCCGGAGACTTCCCCGACTCTACGGTGGACGGGAGAGGTTGGTGATGCGTCGCGTTTCCGGGTCTGGGGATCTCGAGCCTTTGTCCGCGACACGTCTGCGGACAAGCTCTCACGTCGCACTGTTCCCTGTGTCTTTCTTGGCTTTGTTCCCGACGCGCCTGGATGGCAGTTTTACCACCATCACCTCGCGCCGGGTTCTGGCCTCTCAGGACGTCACTTTTGACGAGTCCGTCCCCTTCTACCGCCTCTTCCCCTACCGCACTGCCCCACTCCCCCCCCCGCCTCTCTTCCTCGCTCCAGGTGCTGAGGTACCAGACCCCCTCCCCCCTCAGGGTGCCGCTCCCTCAGGTGTGTCCCAGGTAGACCCGGGTGAGCCTGTCGAGGTGGCTGTTGACTCTCGTCCTGCGTCTGGGGGTGCTGAGCCTGGAGGTGCGGAGCCTGGGGGTGCTGAGCCTGGAGGCGCGGAGCCTGGGGGTGCTGAGCCTGGAGGTGCGGAGCCTGGGGGTGCTGAGCCTGGAGGTGCGGAGCCTGGAGGTGCGGAGTCTGGGGGTGCTGAGTCTGGACGTGCTGAGTCTGGGGGTGCTGAGTCTGGGGGTGCTGAGTCTGGGGGTGCTGAGTCTGGGGGTACTCCACCTGGAGGAGCCCTCTCCTCCCAGCAGCTGCAGGAGAGGTACCTCGAGTACTGCCGCCTCCGGAGAGGTGCTTCTGGAGCTCGTCCCGGTACTTCCCCTCCTACCCAGGAGCTCCCCCCCATTCAGGTGATCCACGAGTGGTACACGCGGCGCTGCAGTCTTCGTAGTGGTGCTCCTGGTGCTGCGGACCCGAGCGGTGGTGCTGTTGCTGGTGCTGAGGACCCGGACGCTGGAGCTGCTGCTGGTGCTGAGGACCCGGGGGCTGGAGCTGCTGCTGGTGCTGAGGACCCGGGCGTTGGAGCTGCTGCTGGTGTTGAGGACCCGACCGGTGGCGCTGCTGCTGGTGCTGAGGACCTGACCAGTGGCCCTGCTGCTGGTGCTGAGGACCCGGGCGTTGGAGCTGCTGCTGGTGCTGAGGACCCGACCGGTGGTGCTGCTGCTGGTGCTGAGGACCCGGGCGTTGGAGCTGCTGCTGGTGCTGAGGACTCGGGCGTTGGGACTGCCACTGGTGTCCCTGCTGTTTCTGGAGACGCTGCGCGGCCGCGACCGTACTTCGTACCGCTCCTTCAGCAGGTTCTTGGTCAGGCTCCTCCTCTTAGTCCTCCTCCCTCCGTAGCGTGTCCTCCGCCTGTCCAGCCGCAGTCACAGTTACCGCCTGTCTCGCCTCTCCCTGCTCCCTCCCCCACGCTGGTCCCACAGGAGGTCTTACAGAGCGTCGTGAGCCTGAGTCTCGTCCTGCGTCGCCTGTTCGTACTGCTCGCACTGGTCGTCGTGTCCCACGTGAGCGTCCTCCTCCTGTCCCTGGCACTCACTACATGACTCTACGTCCCTCCACTGCTCCGCAGCGTGTCCCGCTGCCGTCTCCTCCTGCGTCCTCTCTTCCTACTCTTCCTGACCCGGAGTCTGACTCCCGTCGTGCTGCCAGTCCCACTGTTACGCGTCTCCTCGCTACAGTTGTCACTGACACCCGACTTTTGAGTCCTCTGCTGCGTCTGCCCTGGTCGCTGAGTTGGTTGACTTTGCTGCTCGCTGTCGCCTAGACTACGCTGCCAGCCTTGTCGCTAGGTCTGAGTCTGCGTCTGCCTGTCCTCCGTCCGTCGGGGGTGAGTGTGCCCTCGGCACGGACGTCCTTGAGGACAGACAGGAGGAGTTCCACTGCCTTGCTGCTGCTTTGCCCCGTCTCGTGTCCTTGCTAGTTGCCCCTGAGGGAGACCCGGATGCACCAGACATCCCGACCCCACGCTCTTACGCTGAGGCGATGGCGGGTCCCTACTCCTCTCAGTGGCAGACAGCCATGGACGCAGAGATGGCCTCCTGGAAGTCCACAGGCACCTACGTAGACGAGGTTCCCCCTCCTGGGGCGAACATTGTCAGTGGCATGTGGATTTTCAGGGTGAAGCGGCCGCCGGGTTCTCCGCCTGTTTTCAAGGCGCGCTACGTGGCTCGAGGCTTCAGTCAGCGAGAGGGAGTAGACTTCTTTCAGACCTTCTCCCCCACCCCGAAGATGACTACTCTTCGGGTGCTGCTGCACATAGCCGCTCACCGCGACTACGAGCTTCACTCTCTTGACTTCAGCACTGCTTGCTTGGGCAGGGCAGCCTGCACGAGGAGATCTGGCTGCGTCGCCCCCCTGGCTTCACTGGGTCAGTTCTCCGGGCACCGTGGAGGCCGTCAGCGGCCGGTCTACGGTCTCCCGCCAGGCGCCACGTGAGTGGCACGACACACTGAGGACGACACTTGCGGCTCTTGGGTTCGCTCCCTCTACTGCTGACCCGTCGCTGTTTCTACGCACCGACACCTCGCTGCCGCCGTTCTACATCCTCGTGTACGTCGACGACTTGGTCTTTGCCACTGCTGACACGCCGCGCACTCGCTCACGTGAAGTCGGAGCTGCAGAGGAGACACACGTGCACAGACCTGGGTGAGCTGACGAGCTATCTTGGCTTGCGGATCACCCGGGACAGAGCACGGCGCACCATCACCCTGACTCAGTCACACATGGTGCAGCAGGTTCTCCAGCGCTTCCGCTTCACGTACTCCTCGCCTCAGTCCACTCCTCTGCCTACCGGTCACTCGCTCTCAGCTCTGCCTTCGGATGAGTCCGTAGAGCCGAGTGGCCCGTATCCAGAGCTTGTGGGCTGCCTCATGTACCTGATGACCTGCACTCGACTTGACCTTGCATACCCTCTTAGCATCCTAGCACGCTATGTCGCTCCTGGCCGTCACCGGAAGGAGCACATGGATGCTGCTAAGAGGGTGTTGCGCTACTTGTGCAGTACGTCGGGCATGGGGCTTGTGCTTGGAGGGCGAGACCGGGTTGTTCTCACAGGGCACTCAGACGCTTCTTGGGCAGACGACCAGGCTACTCAGCGGTCGTCCCAGGGTTACACCTTCAGCCTTGGCTCTGGCACAGTTTCTTGGCGTTCTACTCGCTCTTCTTCTGTTCTCAGCTCCAGTTGTGAGGCTGAGATCTACGCCACAGCCATGGCCGCTCAGGAGCTACGCTGGCTGACCTACCTGCTGACCGACCTCGGAGAGCGGCCTCGTTCTCCTCCAGTGCTGTACGTCGACAACAAGGCTGCCATTGCCTTGTGTGAGGAGCACAGACTGGAGCACAGAACGAAGCACATCGCTCTGCGGTACTTCCTGGCTCGAGAGCTGGCAGCACGTGGTCAGCTTTGTCTGCGTTACGTGGCCACGGAGGCCAACACTGCTGATGTGTTCACCAAGGCGCTTCAGCCTTGTGACCATCAGCGCTTTTGCACTCTGCTAGGCCTTGTACCTACTGGGCCTCACTTGCTTACCTCTTGACCTTGCTTGTACTGTGATCACTATATATATATGCCTACTTGTTTACGTTTGCTAGGTTGTGATCACTGTATCTCTTGCTTTGTTATAAACCTGCATGTGAACTGGTCTTGTGACCGCTTGCTTGTGCTCGGAATTTGTGTGGAATCCTTGAGATCCACCCTGAGCTTGTTTTGCTTTGCTTTGACTGGTCTTGTGACCCTGTGGCTGTCTCCCACTGCGCCTATGGGGGTGTGTCAAACATTGCATGTTTATATTGTCTAGGCTGTAGTGGGTTACACCTTAGGGGGTACACAAAGTTAGGGTTTCCTACTTGTACCAAACTCTGTTCTAGTTCATTCC
>CANIUD010000699.1:0-56808 GCA_947470075.1 Closterium sp. Yama58-4
CTGCCTTTTGAACCACGAATTGTTATCCTGTTTCCGCTGCCTGCTGGTACCTGTTCACCTGCCTGCTGGTACCTGTTCACCTGCACCTTCTCTGTGACGGCATGGTGATGTGATGCTCCGTCTACCACTGTTGCCGCTTCTTTCACTGCTGCCACCTGCCATCCTTCCCTTCGCTTTCCGTACGGTCCACACACAGGTGCGCTCCAAGGAGCCGCACTAACGCTGCAGAGTGACTGAGCTCATGTATGCTGTACTGTATGCTCCATGCTTCCACTACCATCTGCTGCTACCTTACCCTTCCACCCACATACAGGTCCTCTTGGAGGGCTCATGCCAGCGCTACAGCGTGACAGACAGTGCATATGATGCTGCTGATCGATCTTGACACTGCCTCCTGCCACCCCTCTGTATGCAGGTGCGCTCAGAGGACTCGTACCAGCGCTACGGCATGACAGTGCGGCACCTTATTGACGAGTCCAGCCCGTTGTACAACCGGTCCCGAGACGATCTCTGCCTTGTCAACGCACAGCTCAGCCTCGCTGTTGTGAGTCAAGCAGAGTCAACGCAGGTCAATGGAGGCACACTGAAGTTCCTTGTAGTACCTATCGATTGGCTTCTTTTGTTGGAGCTTCTTGCTCTGTTCCCTCTCCTTAGCACATCATGCTCCCATGAATGTCCTAAACCCAGAACCCTGAACCCTTCATCCAGCTGCCTTACATGTACCAGTACCCGCTCGTCTTGTTTCTGTTGTTGCGCCATCTTGCCTTCATGTGTGCAGATTGGCATGGAACGCGCGTCCATGCAGCCATTGTTCCACGTGGAGGACTACTTTGTGGCCGATGAGGACGTTATATGGAACGCTGACTTTGAGGATATGGTGTACCGCGATAGCAATAGACTACTAGTGGACCACAGGAAAATCAGCAACTGGGTAGGGGTTGAGCTGTAAGTGAAGCAGCCTGGTATGTACCGGTAGTTCCAGAGTAGTTGTCATTCAGTACCAGAATGGCAGAGAGCAGTATCGTTGAACTTGTTGGCATGGCACCCAACTACGGGTCTTGCAGCAGTACATGCATGGCAGCAGCTTCATGAACGGTTGGAACTGCATAACTCGCCACCAGTTTGAGTGCAGGCTCCAACTGGCAGTGCAGACACACCTGAGGAGGCTGCAACCAGCAGCGGATAATCACAATATGCTGAAGGGAAGATATCAAAGAAGCTTTACAATTGCACAGGCAAACTGTGCACATTAGTCACACAATCCGTTGTGAAAAAATCATAAATACCCCAACCTAAGATCCCAAATTCCAGAACCTAGCCTAGGGCTGGAAGTTACTGTCCAAGAAGCCGTTCTCGACCAAAACCTGCTCCCTCTTGGCCTTGTCCAAATCCGAGTCAACCATCATCGCCACCAGCTTCTTGAAATCAACCTCGGGCTTCCACCCAAGCTTTTCCCGGGCCTTAGCCGAGGACCCGCGAAGGTTATCCACCTCGGACGGGCGGAAGTAGCGGGGGTCGATCTCGACGTACTCCTTCCAGTCCAAATCGACGTAGCCGAAGGCTGCGATCAGGAACTGCTCCACTGTGAAGGACTCCTCAGTGGCCAGCACGTAGTCATCGGGCTGCTCCTGCTGGAGCATCAGCCACATTCCCTGTAAATCGACAAGGAAGAGATCAACCAGGACACGTTTCATTTAGTGATGTTCATGTAACTAAATGCGATTTCAGTTATTAAATATTGTGTAAGGGAGGATGGGGAAAACGGTGTAATCAAGAGAAGAAGGGGAATAGATGAAGAGAAGTAGTTTGACAAATGGTTAGAGCACAAAACATAATTCTTTAATCCAAATGGGAAGGGATAAAAAGGGAAGGGATATAAATGTAAAATGAACACTTGTCTTACCTTGACGTAGTCGCCAGCAAAACCCCAATCACGGGAAGCCTTCAGGTTGCCGAGGTACAGCTTCTTTTGAAGCCCAACCTTGATGCGACCAACAGCGCGGGTAATCTTCCTCGTCACGAAGTTCTCACCACGCCTCGGGCTCTCGTGGTTGAAGAGAATACCGTTGCAGGCGAACATGCCGTAAGCCTCGCGATAGTTCACGGTGTACCAGTGAGCAGCCACCTTGGACACGGCATAAGGAGACCGGGGGTGGAAGAGCGTCTTCTCGTCTTGAGGGGGAGGGGTAGCGCCGAACATTTCTGAAGATCCAGCCTGGTAGTATTTCACGGTACGTCCGGAGTTCTCAATGTGGTTGCGGACAGCCTCGAGCAACCGAAGAGCTCCCGTACCGACGACATCGGCGGTGTACTCGGGGTTCTCGAAGGAGACTCCGACGTGGGACTGAGCACCGAGATTGAAGACCTCATCTGGCTTAATCTGGTCAATCCAGTGACGAAGAGCGGTAGCGTCGGACAAGTCACCGTAGTGAAGCTTCAGCTTAGCCGAAGACACGTGAGGATCGCGGTAGATGTGGTCGAGACGCTGGGTGTTGAAGTTAGAAGAACGACGGATAATACCGTGGACCTCGTAGCCCTTGGAGAGCAGAAATTCTGTCAAGTAAGATCCATCTTGGCCAGTAATACCGGTGATGAAAGCCTTCTTGACAGGAGCTTCGGAAGCCATGGCGGACACGGACAAGTCAGTCAGATGCAGATATCACTACCAAGAAATTGCAATTGAGATGCTCACAGATGCTGGAGTTCACTAATATGTGCCTTCAGAAATTGCTGGTTTCTGAAGGTAAGGAATTGTTGAAGTCTGATGGATCACTCCCCGATAATTATGCAGTGAGGAGCGCAGGCTCGACAATGGTGGTTGGTGGGAATTCAGGTTCGGATCTCTACAAACTCCGTCCTCGTGGCGTCAGCGGGAGCCTCGTGTGGTTCGGATCTCCACCAACCGGGCAAGGTATGTCTCCCCGTGTCGTCGGAGTGTTGACACGGTAAGGACGAGGTGGCGTCGCTGATTGGACATCTGCTGCTGGTCAGGTGCGCTCCAGTTCCAGGTGGGTTTGTCGATGGTTATCAAATGTCGCAGGTGATGTGGTTTTCGTCAGGAAAATTTATCGCCAAAACAGGTCTGGTAACGGTGCGGTCTGGCAATTTCACGACGAATAACGCGGACGGATTAAAACCATACACTGAAACAGAAGTACGGTAACATTTCTCTATCACATGGCCATCCATTTTCTCCCACCATCAACAATTATTTCTCACATTTTCGCTTTCTACCATGCAAAACAGGAGACCATGAGGGATGTCTTTTGCACCATGCATTATAGTTTTTTATTTTCCGACTACTTGAGATCCATATCATACATTGTTGAAGCAAGATAGTTGCACTAACTCGTAAATGGTCCATACATATCATAAGTTCCCTACAGCGAGCATGAGTTTTCCTCCTATCACGTGACCCACATTCTACGGAAACATGAGGGGCTTTGTTGCACGAAGGCTGCTGTGCTTCTGCCAAGTGTATCCTCGACCAGACACGTCGACGAATCCACGCTCACGTTGACATCACAGTCTGGGTTCTCACTTCTCACTTGCCCTTGAATCTCCAACCAGAGCGTCGAGCTTCGGCGCCGCAAAATTCCTATTGGTTGGAGGAGAAATTACACGTGGCTTTGCAGCTGCTTCCGCGCACTGAACCTCAGTTTGGGAGAATATGTGCGCAAAAGAGGCGCCGCAAACTGCCCCTGATTGCTCTCAGCCACACTTCAAGGGGCTTGGCGGCGTCGATCGCATCTGATTGGCGGGTGTTGAAGGGCAAGCAAACACCCTGTGAAACTCCGCGCGCGCATGTATTCCGAATGACATTTGGAATCAGTCAGAATGAAGGAAAATCCCCCCAAACTCCGCCATCGAAGGCCACACCACACGGAAAACTACATCACGCTTTCGCTTATTCACGAAACCACACTGAAAACCACACCACACACGCGTCCTCCCTTTTCCCACGCCCATCCATCAACTCTCGTCCTCCACACCACAAAAGTCCTCTCCCTGCTGTCGCTGCTGCAGTCTTCTCCTTGAAAGTTCATTTCAAACTTCAACATTGGGATTTTCGTCTATGCGAGGCTGCGACCTGTTTAGCTGTCAGGCTGTTTGGTCAAAACCTGTTTTAGGGATTGGCTGCTCCTGATCCCGCTCACATCACAGGGATCTTCAAACAGATAAGCCATAAGCAACCTTAAGCCAGGCGTTTTTGCCAGATCAGGTTGCTAGAACCGAAATGGCGGCCCTAAACGCGTCGCCCGTCGTCGCTCAAACCTCAAATTCGCTTGACACGTCAACCCTCACTAATGCGAAAGCATCCAAGTCCCGCGCATGCGTCCTCCACAGCGGTTGCTTCGGCGAGCGCGTTGCAAAGGACGCGTCGCTGAGAGCTATCAGCGGAAAAGCCGCTCTTTCCGGCCTCGTGAAGGCGCAGAAGGCTGGCCGAAGCGGCGTTGTGCGCGCCTCGCTAGATCCTCCCAAGGCTGTCAGCGCGGACGCGCCGCCGGCCTTCACGGCGTGGGGAGATGACGCGCTGAACCCAGCCGGGAAGCGCACGGATATCAAGAAGATCATGATCCTGGGCGCTGGGCCCATTGTGATTGGCCAGGCCTGCGAGTTCGACTATTCTGGCACCCAGGTGCGTTCCTGGCGGATCAATGCAGGAGAAAATTACATATTAGAATTTCTGATTCAATGTAGCTAGAATATGTATCCTGAATGCCGACTTGCGAACAACGAACAAATTAAGAATCGTGGTGGTTTTCCCGTGCACTGTTTCTTCTTTGATCTCATCTACACGTCGGCCGTGCGTTTGTGCGTGCGTGCTTGATCGCCGTGACTGCAGGCGTGCAAGGCGCTGAAGGAGGAGGGGTACGAGGTGATACTAATCAACTCCAACCCCGCCACCATCATGACCGACCCTGGCACGGCCGATCGCACCTACGTCGCGCCTATGACTCCCGAACTCGTCGAGCAGGTACGCACACTGTCTCCTGCGCGCATATCCGTGCATTCCCCCCCCCCCCCCCGTCCGTGCATCCGCCACCATCATGACCGTCCCTGGCACCGCCGACCGCGCCTACGTCGCCCCGATGACGCTCGAACTCGTCGAGCAGGTCCGCCGCAGTCCTCGCCTGCCCCTCGTTTTCCCCTCCGCTTCCTCCGGACATTCTTACCTCTCTTGACTCGTCTGCATCTGTTTCCCGACCTCCCTCTCTTTCTCTATCATCCTCCTCCATTCGTGACGTTGTCTTTGCTCTCCCGGCGTTAGCTTCAGCTTGCATTCTCCCCTCTATCGCCCTTCTACTTTTGAGTCGACTCAAAAGCTTGCATTCTCCCCTCTATCGCCCTTCTACCTTATCCGCATCCCCTTCGTTCTCACCCCGTTCCTGCCTTCAACGGGGTATGGAAGCCGAAGGCTTGTCTGCGACTGCCTTCCCCTCCTCCCCCATACTATTGACGCGGCACTGTCACTGTATCCAGCTCGCCTGTCCGTGCACCTGCCCCAACCATCCCGATCTCATTGTTCCCCGATCCAGCCTCTCTTTCGGGTACACATTCCCCTTCCCGCTTTGCGACTACACATTCCCATCTCGCTCTCCCCGGTCATCCAGTTAATCTCTACCGTGTCTCCCCGACCATCAGGTGATCGCCAACGAGCGCCCCGACGCGCTGTTGCCGACGATGGGCGGGCAGACGGCGCTGAACCTCGCGGTGGCGCTGTCGGAGAGCCCCGTCCCCACCCGCACCCGCACCCGCAACCCTACCCCCACCCGCACCCCCACGTCTATACCCACCCCACCATCAGGTGATTGCCAACGAGCGCCCCGACGCGCTGCTGCCGACGATGGGCGGGCAGACGGCGCTGAATTTGGCGGTGGCGCTGTCGGAGCGCGGCACTCTCGACAAGTACGGCGTGGAGCTGATCGGCGCGAAGCTGGACGCCATCAACAAGGCGGAGGACCGCGACCTGTTCAAACGCGCCATGGACAAGCTGGGCATCAAGAGCCCCAAGTCGGGGACCGCCAACACGCTGCAGGTGGGTGCAAAGCGGTGATGGTGGGTGTGAGATGGTGGTGGTGGTAGAGGCGATCAACAAGGCGGAGGACCGCGACCTGTTCAAGCGCGCCATGGACAAGCTAGGGATCAAGAGCCCCAAGTCGGGCACCGCTAACACCCTGCAGGTGGGTATGGGAGAGCCATCGCGATTCGGGGCAGTGTGGGGTATAGTGGCGTGGCGATTGAAATGCCGGAGCACGCAGTAAGCCTGCGACAAACTGTTCTTTCTGCGTCGACTCAAAACCATCTCTTCCCCACCCTCCCTTCCCCCGCCCCACCCTTCAACCCTCCTTCCGCGAGCAGGAGTGTTTCGAGATCCCGAGGTACATTGGCGATTACCCTTTGATCATCCGGCCCGCGTCAAGTTACAACCGTACCGTCTCTCCCCTACCCCCCTTTCACCCGGCCCCCCTCCCCCCACGCGAGCAGGAGTGTTTCGAGATCGCCAAGTACATTGGCGACTACCCGATGATCATCCGCCCGGCGTTCACGCTGGGCGGATCTGGGGGCGGCATCGCGTACAACGAGGAGGAGTTTGAAACCATCTGCAAGGCCGGCCTCAGCGCCAGTGCCACGTCACAGGTCCGTGCCACGTTGTAGGTCAGTACCACGTCACAGGTCAGTGCCACGTCACAGGTCAGTGCCACGTCACAGGTCAGTGCCACGTCACAGGTCAGTGCCACGTCACAGGTCAGTGCCACGTCACAGTTCCGTGCCACGTTGCAGGTCCGTGCCACATCACAGGTGCCTGCATGTCTGTCTGTTCTGATGGGTGCGGCGATACCCACATACCCTTACATGCGCCGCATGCGCTCTCATGCGCCCTTATGAGTGCTCACCCCTCCCCACCCCGCTCCCTTCTCCCCTCCCCCAGGTTCTGATCGACAAGTCGCTGTTGGGATGGAAGGAGTACGAGCTGGAGGTGATGCGCGACTCGCGCGTGCCGACATGCCTACTGACAGGTCCTTGCAGGTATCCTCACCTCACCTAACATGTACAGAATTTCTCGCATTTGCCCCGGCGTGCCTCCCTCCCCCAGGTGCTGATCGACAAGTCGCTGCTGGGATGGAAGGAGTACGAGCTGGAGGTGATGCGCGACCTGGCGGACAACGTGGTCATCATCTGCTCCATTGAAAACATTGACCCCATGGGCGTGCACACCGGCGACTCCATCACCGTGGCTCCTGCACAAACGCTGACTGACAAGGAGTATCAGGTGAGGGAGTGAGGCTTGCAGGCGGGGTAGGGGAGGGGTTGGGCAGGGGGCAGCAGGGAGGGATCGAGCGGACAACGTGGTGATCTTGTGCTCCATTGAGGACATTGACTCCATGGGCGTGCACACCCGGGACAGTGTTCCATCACCGTTGCACCTGCTAATTCACTGACGAGGAATACCGGGTTCTGCAAGGCCAGAGTTGGAGTTGGTGGAAGGGCCAGGGGCAGGGGCAGGCTGCAGGGGCAGGGGCAGGGGCGTCAGTTGAGGGCGGCAGGCGGGGTGACCATTCAGGGGCGTCAGTTTAGGGGCAGGCTACCAGCTGCGTGCTCGACACCATGTCTCAGACTCATCGCAACTCGTAAGTCTTACTCACTTTGCCTCCCCCCCTGACCCCCACCCATCCCCTTTTTCCTTCGGCTCCTCCTTCCAGTGCCTGCATGACTATTCAGTGGCCATCATCCGCGAAATTGGAGCTCAACGTGCAGTTTGCCATCAACCCCAAGGACGGTGAGGTGGTGGTCATTGAGATAACCCTCTTGAATAACCTTCCCCTCTGCCCCCTGCCATTCCTCCGCGCCTCTCCCCCCTCCCGCAGCGTCTGCGCGACTATTCGGTCGCCATCATTCGCGAGATCGGAGTGGAGTGCGGGGGCTCCAACGTGCAGTTCGCCATCAACCCCAAGGACGGCGAGGTGGTGGTCATCGAGATGAACCCGCGCGTGTCCCGCTCCTCCGCGCTGGCGTCCAAGGCCACGGGCTTCCCCATCGCCAAGATGGCCGCCAAGCTCTCTGTGGGGTACACGCTCGACAGGATTCCCAACGACATCACCAAGAAGACACCGGCCAGCTTTGAGCCCTCGATCGACTATGTGGTCACCAAGGTGAGTGAGCTCTTCCAGCATCCCCAACGACATCACCAAGAAGACCCCGGCTAGCTTTGAGCCCTCGATTGACTATGTGGTCACCAAGGTGAGTGAGCTCTCTTCCAGCATCCCCAACGACATCACCAAGAAGACCCCGGCTAGCTTTGAGCCCTCGATCGACTATGTGGTCACCAAGGTGAGTGAGCTCTCTTCCAGCATCCCCAACGACATCACCAAGAAGACCCCGGCTAGCTTTGAGCCCTCGATCGACTATGTGGTCACCAAGGTGAGTGAGCTCTCTTCCAGCATCCCCAACGACATCACCAAGAAGACCCCGGCTAGCTTTGAGCCCTCGATCGACTATGTGGTCACCAAGGTGAGTGAGCTCTCCTCCAGCATCCCCAACGACATCACCAAGAAGACCCCGGCTAGCTTTGAGCCCTCGATCGACTATGTGGTCACCAAGGTGAGTGAGCTCTCTTCCAGCATCCCCAACGACATCACCAAGAAGACCCCGGCTAGCTTTGAGCCCTCGATCGACTATGTGGTCACCAAGGTGAGTGAGCTCTCTTCCAGCATCCCCAACGATATCACCAAGAAGACCCCGGCTAGCTTTGAGCCGTCCATTGACTATGTCGTTACCAAGGTGAGTGCCATTCTTGACGCGCCTCAACAACAGTCTTGCGCTCCTCCGCGTCAGCCCCCTTTTTCCCTCCCCCACCCGCTCCTCCACGTCAGCCGTGGCCCTTTTTCCCTCCCCTCACCGGTTTCTCTCCCGTCTCCTCACTTAACCTTCCCTCCACTTAACCTTCCCTCCACTTAACCTTCCCTCCACTTAACCTCCCCTCCACTTCTCCCTCCTCCCGTCCCCCTTCCCTCCCACACGACCAACCACGATGACGTGCAGATCCCGCGCTTCGCCTTTGAGAAATTCCCCGGATCCGAGCCCACGCTCACCACCCAGATGAAGTCAGTCGGCGAGGCCATGGCCATTGGCCGCACCTTCCAGGAAAGCTTCCAGAAAGCCCTCCGTTCCCTCGAAACGGGCCACTGGGGGTGGGGGTGCGAGCCAGTGAAGCAGCTCGAGTGGTCCCTGGACGACCTGAAATACTCCATGCGAGTGCCCAACCCCGACCGCATGTATGCCATTTACGCTGCTATGAAGCGCGGCATGAGCCAGCGGCAGGTGCAGCAGCTGACGAGCATGGACCCGTGGTATCTCTCCCAGATGGGGGAGTTGCTGGAAGTGGAGGATTTCATGGGGAAGCTGGATGGTAACCTGCGTGCGCTCACCAAGGATGACATGCAGCAGATTAAGAGGCGCGGGTACAGTGATAGGCAGATTGCGTACGCGCTGAAGACGACAGAGGAGGAGGTGCGGAGCTTCAGGCTGGAGCTGGGGGTGGTGCCCGCGTTCAAACGCGTGGACACGTGTGCGGCGGAGTTTGAAGCCATGACGCCGTATCAGTACTCATCGTATGATGAGGAGAATGAAGGGCAGCCGGATGCCGAGCGCAAGGTGCTGATTCTCGGCGGCGGGCCGAACCGGATCGGGCAGGGGATCGAGTTTGACTACTGCTGCTGCCACGCGTCGTTTGCTCTGCAGGCCGCAGGGTTCGAAACAATCATGATGAACAGCAACCCTGAAACCGTCTCCACCGACTATGACACATCCAACCGGCTCTACTTTGAGCCGCTGACAGTGGAAGATGTGATCAACGTGATTAACCTGGAGCGCCCCGATGGGGTCATCGTGCAGTTTGGAGGGCAGACGCCGCTGAAGCTCGCCGTGCCCATCCAGAAGTATCTTGAAAATACTCAGCTGCAGGCGGCGAGTGGGAGCGGCCCGGTGCGCATCTGGGGCACGTCGCCGGATTCGATTGACGCGGCGGAGGATAGGAAGCGGTTTGAGGCGATGCTGAATGAGCTGGGGATCAACCAGCCGCCCGGGGGGATTGCAAGGAGTGAGGAGGATGCGCTGGCGGTGGCGAAGCGGGTGGGGTATCCGGTGGTGGTGCGGCCGTCGTATGTGCTGGGAGGGCGCGCGATGGAGATCGTGTATAACGATGAGGCGCTGCAGAAGTACCTGGTGACAGCTGTTGAGGTGGACCCTGAGAGGCCCGTGTTGGTCGACAAATACCTTGCGGTGAGTTGGTGGTGCGGTGGTGCTGGGAGGTTGAGACGGAGGTGGAAACGGTGCCAAGTGAGATGGGAGGTCCTTGAGATGGGATATATGATTGCACAAGTACCTGGTCACGGCTGTTCAGTTGCACCTTGAGAGGCTTGTACTGGTCAATAAGTACCTAGCGGTGAGTGGGAGATGGGACTTGGTCCCTTTCCCTCCATGCCCTTTCCCATCCTCTGCCCACTCCCCGCCCGCCTATCTCCCAGAACGCCACGGAGCTGGACGTTGACCGCTTGGCGGACAGCACGGGGGCAGTGACCATCGGGGGCATCATGGAGCACATCGAGCAGGCGGGCGTGTGCTTGGCCTCACTCCTCCATCCTCTCCCCCTCCGCCATACCCCCCTGTGTATCTTCCAGAATGCCACAGAGCTGGATGTGGATTGCCTGGCGGACAGCACAGGGGCAGTGACCATAGGGGGCATCATGGAGCACATAGAGCAGGCGGGCGTGCACTCGGGCGACTCAGCGTGCTCCCTGCCCACCCAGTCCATCTCAGAGGAAGCTCTTGCCACCATCCGCGACTGGACCACCCGCCTTGCGCGCAAGTGAGTGGGATGCATGGGTGGGGTGGGACAATGGAAAGCGGTTGTGGTGCTGAGTTGCTACTGACTGGCTTGTCGAGTTTTGAGTCGACTCAAAACTCGACTCATTACAAGTGAGTGGGATGCATGGGTGGGACAATGGAAAGTGGTTGTAGTGCTGAGTTGCCACTCACTGGCTGACTTGTCAATCAACTCATAAATCACCTTTTTTTTTTCTTCTTCTCTTCTTTCTTTCTTTCTTTCCAGTCAAAACGCACCAATCATGGCACATGCATGCACCGTTTGCTCTCAACGTCACCCCTCACACCCCTCACCTGCTCTCCTTCAGGCTGAACGTGGTGGGGCTAATGAACTGCCAGTACGCAGTCATGCCCACAGGCGAGGTCTACATCATAGAAGCCAACCCCGCGCCTCGTGCACACACCGCTCCCCTCCTCCCCTCCCCCACTTCTTCCCTGCAGGCTGAACGTGGTGGGGCTAATGAACTGCCAGTACGCAGTCATGCCCACAGGCGAGGTCTACATCATAGAGGCCAACCCGCGCGCCTCCCGCACGGTGCCCTTCGTGGCCAAGGCCATCGGCCACCCCCTCGCCAAGTACGCATCCCTCATCATGGCCGGGAAAACCCTCAAAGAGCTCGGATTCGACAAGGAGGTGATCCCCAACCACGTGTCAGTGAAGGAAGCCGTGCTGCCGTTTGACAAGTTCCCCGGCTGTGATGTGCTGCTGGGGCCGGAGATGCGGTCCACCGGGGAGGTCATGGGGCTGGACGCCACGTTCGAGAAGGCGTTTTTGAAGGCGCAGGTGGCGGCGAATCAGCGGCTGCCAACTGGCGGGTCGGTGTTTGTGAGCTTGAACGACCTGACCAAGGAGAGTGGCGTGGAGGTGGCGAAGAGCTTTGTGGAGCTGGGGTTCAAGATCCTGGCCACTGAGGGCACGGCAAACGTGCTGGAGAATGCCGGCATTGAGGTGGAGAGGGTTCTGAAGCTGCACGAGGGCCGCCCCCATGCTGGTGAGTTAGTGACCTTGATTGTATGACCTGGAGGTGGGTATGAGTGAGCTTTGTGGAGCTGGGGTTCAAGATCCTGGCCACTGAGGGCACGGCAAACGTGCTGGAGGATGCGGGCATTGAGGTGGAGAGGGTTCTGAAGCTGCACGAGGGCCGCCCCCATGCTGGTGAGTGCCTCAGGTTTGGGATATGGTCGTTTTCTTTGCTCTTTATGCCCTCATGGCCTTCTGACTGCCTGTGCTACTGTTGATAGGGCAATCCTCTCAATCCCCTCTCTTTCTCTCTCTCGCTCCCCCTCTCCTCTTCATCTCACCAGGCGATCTGGTATCCAACGGGCAGATTCAGCTGCTGGTGATCACCTCAGCGGGGGACGCCCTCGACCAGAAGGACGGCCCTCTCAATCCCCTCCCTCCCCTTCCCGCTCTTTCCCCTCCGCTCCCTCCACCAGGCGATCTGGTATCCAATGGGTAGATTAAGCTGCTGGTGATCACATCATCGGGGGACGCCCTCGACCAGAAGGACGGCCCTCTCAATCCCCTCCCTCCGCTTCCCCCTCTTTCCCCTCCGCTCCCTCCACCAGGCGATCTGGTATCCAACGGGCAGATTCAGCTGCTGGTGATCACCTCAGCAGGGGACGCACTGGACCAGAAGGACGGGCGGCTGCTGCGCCGCACAGCGCTGGGGAAGAAGGTGCCCATCATCACCACCATGGCCTCTGCGCGTGCCACCGTCAAGGCCATCCGCGGGTTGATTGAGTCGCCCATTGAGATGAAGGCTCTGCAGGATTATTATGTGGCTGGGAGCGAAGAGGCGATAGCTGATGCTGCTGCCACCGCCGCTGCTGCAGCAGTGAGTCACTGAGGTGGATTTTGAGTCGACTCAATTGTCGCCTCGTAGAGTCGCCACTCGAGGTGAAGGTTCTGAGGGATTACTTTGTCTATGTGAGCGAGGAGGCTACTGCTGATGCTGCTGCCACTGCCGCTGCTGCGGCAGTGAGTCACTGAAAGGGAGTGCAGTCTGAAAGGGTGAGGCTATTGCTGTGTTCACGGACAAGGCTGGACTTCAGGCTTCCAGTCTGGGGAAACTGATCAAGGCAGGGAATGGTTGCTTGTGGGATTTCGGTTTATGGACAAGTGGGGGTGGCTTGTGATTCCAGGCTTAGGGATGATAGTACGGTAAGATGTTTGACAGTACAAGTTATCGGGGAAAGCCCCGGTTGTTAGTGACTGTAATTGATGTGTGCAATCTCGGCTGCCCGCATCATCACACATGCACAGTGCCTGATGGATTTTGGTGGCGCAGCAGCTATGGAAAGGCACTGGTTCAGGTGAACTTTCTACTAGGTTCCAATCACAGCTGCAGGCACTCTGCACCAGATAGCACTGCACCAGACAGTACTGCACCAGACAGCACTGCACCAGACAGTACTGCACCAGACAGCACTGCACCAGACAGTACTGCACCAGACAGCACTGCACCAGACAGTACTGCACCAGACAGCACTGCACCAGACAGTACTGCACCAGACAGCACTGCACCAGACAGTACTGCACCAGACAGTACTGCACCAGACAGCACTGCACCAGACAGTACTGCACCAGACAGCACTACTCCATGGGCAAAAAAATAGAGAGCAGCTCCACACACATAAAAAAGGCACATTTCTGGTACATGTGGCTAATTCAATAGACACGCCTACTTCAGGGCCGCCATAGAGCTCGAGTTTCTGGTAAGCTACACCACCTGGTGCCCTGGCCTGGACTCGTATGGTAGAAGGAACTGATTCCCGCTATAAGCATCTGATAGAGCTAACTAGGTAACGTCGGTTCAGTAGCCTATTTTACACACCACAAGTACGTACGGTATGTCAAGCTCTGTTTTTTTCTTTTGGACCTCAGCACGAGGACACCAGCAGAGGGAGAACCAGAGGTATTTCTTGAGTGGGGTTACGGGCATGACTGGTCGGTGGTAACCAGCACGTTGGCGCCACCCAGCACGACACCCTTTGCCTGCAGTGCCGCCTCCACAGATGAGAGCTCATTGGCAGACACTGTTCGCTGCCTTGCCAGCACCAACACCTTGGCCTGCAGGGTGGGTGGGAGGGAGGAGACACACATGTGAAGAGAGGCATGACTGGTCAGTGGTAACCAGCACATTCGCAGCGCCACCCAGCACGACACCTCTTGCCTGCAACACTGCCTCCACAGATGAGAGCTCACTGGCAGACCCTGTCCGATGCCTTGCCAGCACCAACACCTTAGCCTGCAGGAGTAGGAAACAAAGGTAGCAAGGGGGTTGGCGAGCGAGGGGGGGGTTGGTGAGCAAGGGGTTACATATGATGGTGAGTGGCAGGAAGCAACATGTGACGTTAATTGGAACATTGCATACGGTACAGTACCAGACCTCACCTGTCCTTCCGTGGCTGCGAGCTTGGCTCGGTTCGCCGCAGAGCACCCATACAGCACAACCAAATCGAATCCCGGCGTGGCATGCACGACCGAGTATCTCACAGCAGCATCCCCTCCAAACTTCATTGCAATGCTGCCGTCGCCCTGCTTGCCCTGCACCAGCGTGCCTCGCATGCTCACGGCCTGGGTGAGGTTGACGGGCGACTCGAAGAGCGTGGCGGCGGCGGGAGTGGCGAGGGAGGAGAGGAGGCCGATCTTGGCTGCGGAGACGGCTAGAGTGCCCACGGCGGAAGCCTGACGCTGCAGGGCGAGCGTGGCGTTCAGTAGCTGAGGGGAGGGAGGGGCGAGGGCACGAAGAGAAAGAAGGTGTGAGTGGCGGGCACGGCTAGCGTGCCCACAGCGGACGCCTGGCGCTGCAGGGCCAGCGTGGCGTTTTGTAGCTGAGGAGAGGGGTTGGGGGGAGGAGGGGCAAAAGAAAACGTGGCAGGGGAGGGAGGGCAGGATGGGGTGTTTTGAGAGTCATCAAACCACGCCCAGGAGCGTGGCGGCGGCGGGAGTGGCGGGGGGGGGGGGGAGAGAGGAGGCCAATCTTGGCTGCGGAGACGGCTATCGTGCCCACAGCGGACGCCTGGCGCTGCAGGGCCAGCGTGGCGTTTAGTAGCTGAGAGGGGGACAGAGGAGGGAAATGGACAGGGAAGGGATGCTCTTTTTTTGCAGTCGACTCTGTGCTGGTGGGTGGCGGCAGAGGCGGCCAGAGTGCCCAGAGATGACGCCTGCCGCTGCAGGGCGAGCGTGGGGTTGAGCGGCTAGCGGAGATGACTGCTTCTGAGGCGCCTCAAAAGTGCCCAGAGACGCATAGGTGGGGGGAGGTGGTACCTGGAGTCGGTTCTTCTTGGACGCAGAAGACGCCTGCACGTTCATAACGCCCAACCGCATCAGCCTGCTTCAAGATCCTCCCTCTCGACCGTTGGATCGCGCGCACCGACCGTCGGATCGCCTCCGTTGTATTACCGATCCTGCTCCGCAGGGCGCTGAGACTCGGCAGCCGGTCGACCTGATTCACCGGCGCGAGATCCGTCTGGATGCGAGCGAGCCTCGCGTGAATCGCGCCGGCTTGCGCGGAGATCTGGCCTAGCGACGCGGAGATGACGGAGAGGCTGGTGGACGTCTGGCCGGCAGTTTTGCCGTCCAAGCCGGCGGCCGGCAGACCAAGTTTCGCCTGGTTGACGAGCGACGCGTACGAGAGCTCCGTGGGGAGCTTCTGGCCGGCGATAGCGGAGCACACTCCGCGCAGGTTGCGCGCCGAGCGGAGGGAGGCGGAGGCGATGGTGCCGACCTGCGTTGCGCGCACGGGACCCACCGCCTCGACGAGTCGCCGCGTGACGCTGCGGCCATGCCGAGAGGGAAAGCGAGATGGGAGAAGGGGAGGTGAGATGGGAAGTGGATGGGAAGGGGAGAGGGGAAGGGAACGGGCAAGGGGAGTGGTGAAGGAAAAGGAGAGGGAAAGGAGACAGGGGGCGGGGAGATGGCGGAATCGGACTCCCGAGTTGCCTGCGGAATGAAGGCAGAAGAGTCTTGTAAGGGTGGGGGAAAAGAAGAGGACGACTGTGTTTTGGGAAGGGAAGGGTTTGAAGTGCATGAAGGATAGTGGGGTGACCGAGGAGCATGGACGCAAATTGCATACCGCATGGCGTTGAGGCCGTTCTGCTTGGGCGCGACTTCGAACTCGAAGGCGGTGCACGCCGCGCCGAGCTCCGCCGTGAACTTGTGCGCCGACGACGCCGCCACCTCGTACCACCGCCCCTTCAGCCGCGCCACGTTGAGACTGCTCATTGGCTGCACGGCGGGGCACTTGCTCGGGTTGCGCGCGGGGTACTGCTTGCAGAACACCAGACTGTCGCCGGCTGCTGCGGCTGTGGCGGCTAAGGCGAGGGCGGTCGCGACAACCATTAGGGGGAGATTCGACCAAGGCTGAGTAGTTCGAGCAGCCATCGCGAGGAGCGCGAGAATTTTGGTTTGAGGCAACAGAGGTAGGCTGAGTTGGAGTAGAAAGCGTCGACCACTAGGGCTTCAGTCTGGAGCACGGAATCGTGTGACATGTATTTTCGAATTTCCAGTGACAAAGTTGGCGTGAAACAACGAACGACTGCGAGAACTACTGGAAGGAGCGAGTGCAGCACGCATTTGATTTTGAATGTGCGAGAAATTACCGAGCCGCATGTTAGGTTTCACATTTCGGTTGCGCGGGCTCTCCGTGTCGGTGTGGTGTGACAATCGGTGCGGGTGGAAAGAAGCGGAGGCAGGCAAGCAGCCACCAGCAGAGCGGGCTGACGAGGCGCCTCACGAGACGAGTGGGATGTGAGAGGGGTGGTGGGTGGTTTGGCGCACGAAATTTGCGATTGGGCAGCTGGGGCTGACAAATGCGAGAGAACCCAGAAGAAATCGAGGATAGTTTTTTCTCAGAAAGTTCTACCTGCAGCTCAAACGACCGCTTTACACGGCTGGGTGGTGGTGTCGGCGACAAAAACACCACGTTCCGACGCATGCGACTCATTTCGCCGTGGAGATCGACGAGTTCTGGAAGCCTCGCAACCAGTCGCATCTCGTTTAGGAGACGGCCGACAACTCCACAAAATATTGTGGATTCTGCCTAGAGAGACTTCACACAAAAATAGGGGAGATAGTTATTAGTCATCCCTTACATCTCTTTACAGCACTTAAATTTATTCAACATCTATAATGTATGCGATTTCAGATGCATTTAAGGAGATCATTTGTGTTATCATAAGGAGAAATACACGAATTATTCGATCATATTTATTTTAGAAAGGCGATGTATATAATAAATAACAAGACTCGACGTTTAACGTCGTATGGGTTGCGTAGGTATACATTTTCAATCTATAAATATTAATATATCATAGATATAAGAAAAGTATAATATGTTAAAAAATGCATATGCAGGTGATTGCTACTTTGGAATGGATGAATGATTAAACGTGCATTTAATGTGCCACCTGTTTGGAGGGTAAAATAGATACCGTAGATGTTGCTTGCGTGTGAGATTAATGATGTTTATTTAAAAATGGATATTACAAATTCCATTGGATATATGAGAAATACAATTATAATTTTATGTTAAGTTGTATATTATGCTTTTGAATTTTAATTTGCTATTTATATATTGGCTTTCAATCTATTATATTAGATACAATCTTTCAGCAATTTTGATTTTGATATGGTCATATTGGAACAACCTTAAGCTAAACTGTTTAGATGCACTATTTAGAGTCTCTCCATTTTGTATGAGTTGTCTTAGAAATGATGAGTTGTCTGAAAGATGATTCATCCACAAGCAGAATTGTGTCACTTCTGTAAATTTGACGTGGATTTCACGTGAGCCAAATTGTTGCAGAGTTGATTTTGGTAATACAACTCAAAAGTTACTCAAACCTGCCCAAGCCTCTTAGAAGGAACAAAATTTAAAAGTTGCCACCTTTTGCCCTCGAGTTTGATTTCGAATTTGACACGTAGATCGACTTTGAACCCACCTCAAATTTGAACAAAAATTCTCCGAAGCGCATCCTCTCTTCGAATGCCCCCTCCCCCTTCGAATCCATCCTCCTCATCCATCCCTCCCATCTATCGCTACGCAGCTACTACTCAGATTGATCTCCTCACAAGCTAGTACTAGCATAGAGCAATTCTTGAGAAGCTTTTCTCAAACATTCTTGGCCATTCTTGACATATTCTTCCAACTACTGAGTGACGAATACCACAAGCACTACTCAGAGTCTTCAAAGAACTTATAGTGACAATCATTTTGGTAAGAAACACAATGTTTCCTAGGTGCTCGTGCATTGGGCTGCGCTGGTGCATTGGTTGCTGGCGCCAAAGCGCTGCCGGATTTTCGCCATAGCGCGTTGGGCGCTGGCGCCTTGGGCGCTGACGTTTTGCACTGGCGCCTTATGGGCGCTGGCGCGTTTCGGCGCTGGCGCCTTTGCGCTGGCGCCTTTGGGCGCTGGCGCCTTTGCGCTGGCGCCTTTGGGCGCTGGCGCCTTTGCGCTGGCGCCTTTGGGCGCTGGCGCCTTTGGGCGCTGGCGCAGTGGGCGCTGGCGCCTTGCGCGGGTGCCTTTGGGCGCTGGCGCCTTGCGCGAGCGCGTTTGGGCGCTGGCGCCTTTGCGCTGGCGCCTTTGGGCGCTGGCGCAGTGGGCGCTGGCGCCGTGCACGGTCGCCTTTGGGCGCTGGCGCCTTTGCGCTGGCGCCTTTGCGCTGGCGCCAAACGCAAACCAGCTTATACGTAATGCACAAAAATGCACCGAAGTCGCAATTGTACTTATAATATCAATTTCCGTTCGGCGACAACTCGTTTGGCACAGTTGGTTGAGTTTCGTTGGTGAACACAAAGGTGAGGAGATCGATTCCTGGCACTACTTAACAGTCGTGTTTTCGTCGTGCTGTTTGAACACCCGATACTACGTTTATTAAATTTGCGTGTCAATATTAATCAGTTCATGTAGCACAGTGGGCTGATTTTTACAGAAGGTAAGGAGATCGATTCTCCACAGCACCGTTTTCGTGGCTGCTGTGTTTCGTCACCATATTTAAAAATTGAATTTTCGAGACTTAAACACAGTCGGTAGCATAGTGGGTTGAGTTTCGTATAAGAATTCAAAGGTAGGGGAATCGAATCTTGAAAGTCAGGTTAATGTGCCATTGACTTTTTTGTGTATGCTCTGTATCTTCATCATGTTTAAACACACGCAGGTCCTTTCGCTTACCAATAATGCAAAAAAGGATCTATTGCCCATGCATTCTAACCCTATCCTGATAGTTCACCCCCTTGTCGTTCCCTCTATGGTCACTTTCGCTTGTTCTTCTTCCTCCATTCTCCTTGCCTCATTCTCCCATTCTACATCAGGAAAGCTCCAAGCAACCTTGTCCGACTCGCTTCTTCCCCTTCTATTCACGCTCACATCCCTCACTACTGTGTAAGACGCGATAGATGAAGAAAGCTTTCTTGAAATTGTGTCTCCAACGAAGAAGGAAATAAGAGTGGAAAATGAACTCAATCTCATTTCGTATTTAGTCTTTTACGTTTTCCCGTATCTTTCCACCTCTTCATATACCTTATCACGTTTTACTGCCACGAGCCAACACACAAATAAGCACGCACGCACGCACGAACGGGCGTGCGCACGCGCGCACTCTCACGCATGCACGCACGCACGCATACACATGCACACACGCACACATATACAAAGCTTCACCTGCCATACCACCGTCAATGTTTTTGGGCAGATTTAGTTGTGTTATAGGCATTCTATTCTTATCATAATAGCTCACCCCATCTTTGTCGTTCCCTTTTTTGTCTTTTTTTGCTTGGTCCTTGACCCCCATTACCCTTGCCACTCTACATCAGGAAAGTGCATAGTAGCCTTATCGAACTTCTTTCTTCCACTTCTCTTCACATCACTCACTATCGTGTAAGTCACGATTGATTTTGAGAAGTTTCTAGAAAATGTGTTTCCGACGAACCAGAAGGGAAGAACGGGTTATGAACAAAACTTCATTGCGCATATTCTCTCGGACGTTTTCTTGTACTTTTCCACCTCTTCGTACACGTTGCCACATGTTTCTGGTACGAGCCAATACAATCACACGCATAGTTTTACCTTCCATACCACATTCAATACTTTTGGGCTGATTTAGTTGTTTTATAGAATTTCAAACAGGATTTATTTCCCATGCATCCTATTCATATCCTGATAGTTCTCACCATCTTTCTCGTGTCCCTTATCGTCACTTTTGCTCATTTCCCCCCATTTTCCTTGCCATTCTACATTAGGAAAGTTCTTAGCAACATTGTCGGGCTTCCTTCTTCCACTTCTCCCTACGCTCACATCCCTCACTACCTTGTAAGCCACGATTGATTTTGAGTACTTTCTAGGAAATGTGTTTCCAGTGAACCAGACAGGAAGAATGGGTTATGAACACACTTCTAGTGCGAATACTCTCCCAAACGGCTTCTCGTATCTTTCCACCTCTTTGTACACTTTGCCACATGTTTATAGTACGAACCAACATGCTCCGCGCAGAGCTTTACGTGCCATACCATCATTATTGTTTTTGGGTTGATTTAGTTGCGGTATAGAATTACAAACATCATCTATTGCTCTTGCATCCTATTGCTATCCTGAAAGTTCACACCATCTTTGTCGTCTCCCTTATCGTCACTTTTGCTTGGTCATTTTCCCCCATTGTCCTTGCCAATCTACGTCAGGAAAGTTCCTGGCAACCTTTTCGGGCTTCCTTCTTCCACTTCTCCTCACGTTTACGTCCCTCACTACCGTGTAAGCCACGATTGATTTTGAGAATTTTCTAGGAAATGTCTTTCCAACGAACCAGAAAGAAAGAACGGGTTATGAACACAAATTCAGTGCGTATACTCTCCTGAACGGTTTTTCGTATCTTTTTTCCTCTTCGTACGCTTGGCCACATGTTATGGTACGAACAAACACGCTAAACGCACAGCTTCACGTGCCATACCATCATCATTGTTTTGGGGCAGATTTAGTTGGGGTAAAGTTTTCCAAACAGCATCTATTGACCTTGTGTCCTATTACTATCCTGAAAGTTCACACCATAGTTGTCGTTCCCATTATCGTCAATTTTGCTTGGTCGTTTTCCCCCATTGTCCTTGCCACTCTTCAACAGGTTCCTAGTCACCTTGTCGGGCTTCCTTCTTCCACTTCTCCTTACGTTCTCATCCCTCACTACCGTGTAAGCCACGATTGATTTTGAGAATTCTCTAGAAAATGTGTTTCCAACAAACCAGAAAGGAAGAAACGGTTATGAACACAAATTCAGTGCGTATACTCTCCTGAACGGTTTTTCGTATCTTTCTTCCTCTTCGTACACTTGGCCACATGTTATGGTACGAACCAACATGCTAAACGCACAGGTTCACGTGCCATACCGTCATCATTGATTTGGGGCAGATTTATTTGGGATAAAGGTTTCCAAACAGCATCTATTGCCCTTGTATCCTATTGCTATCCTGAAAGTTCACACGATCGTTGTCGTTCCCCATATCGTCATTTTTGCTTGGTCGTTCTCCCTCATTGTCCTTGCCAATCTACTTCTGGAAAATTCCTAGCAACCTTGTCGGGCTTCCTCCTTCCACTTCTTCTCACGCTCACATCCCTCACTTCCGTGAAAGCCACGATTGATTTTGAGAATCTTTTAGGAAATGTGTTTCCAACGAACAAGAAAGGAAGAACGGGTTATGAACACAATTTCAGTGCGTATACTCTCCTGAACGGTTTTTCGTATCTTTCCATCTCTTCGTACACTTGGCCACATGTTAATGGTACGAACCAACACGCTAAACGCACAGCTTTACGTGTCATACCATCATCATTGTTTTGAGGCAGATTTAGTTGGTGTATAGAAGTCCAAACAGCATCTATTGCCCTTGTATCCTATTGCTATCCTGAAAGTTCACACCATCTTTGACGTTTCCTTTTTTGTCATTTTCTCTTCGTCTTTTTCTCCCGTTGTCCTTGTCATTTTAGATCAGAAAAGTTCCTAGCAACCTTGTTCGGCTTCCTTCTTCGACTTCTTTTCACGCTCACATCCCTCATTACCGTGTAAGCCACGATTGATATAGAAAACTTTCTTGAAAATGTGTTACCAACGAACCAGAATGGAAGAACAGGATATGAACACAATTTCATTGCGCATGCTCTTGTATCTTTCCATCTCTTCGTACACTTGGCCACATGTTTATGGTACGAACCAACACGTTAAAACGCACAGCTTCACGTCCCATACCATCATCATTGTTTTTGAGTAGATTTAGTTGGGGTATAGAATTCCAAACAGCATCTATTGCCCTTGCATCCTTTTCATATCCTGATAATTCATAGCATCTTTGTCGTTCCCTTTATCGTCACTTTTGCTCTGTCGTTTTCCCCCATTGTGCTTGCCAATCTACATCAGGAACGTTCATCGCAACTTTGTCAAGCTTATTTTTTCCACTTCTCTTCACGCTCACATTTCTCACTACCGTGTAAGCCACCATTGATTTTGAGTTTTTTCCAGGAAATGTGTTTCCAACGAACCATAAAGGAAGAACGGGTTATGAACACAATTTCAGTGCGTATACTGTCTTGAACGTTTTCTCCTTTATTCCACCATTTCGTACACTTTGCCACATGTTTATATTTCGAACCAACACGCCCAAATGCACAGCTTCACGTGCCATACCATCATCATTGTTTTTGGGCAGATTTAGTTGGGGTATAGAATTCCAAACAGCATCTATTGCCCTTGCATCCTATTGCTCTTTTGAAAGTTCACACCATCTTTGTCGTTTCCTTTATTCGTCATTATCGCTTCGCCTCTTTTCCCCCAATTTCCTTGTCGTTCCACATCAGGAAAGTTCTTAGCAATCTTGTCGGGCTTCCTCTTTCCACTTCTCTTCACGCTCACATCCCTCACTACCGTGTAAGCCACGATTGATTTTTGAGAACCTTCTAGACAATGTGTTTCCAACGAACCATATAGGAAGAACGGGTTATGAACACAATTTCAGTGCGTATACTCTCCTGAACGGTTTTTCGTATCTTTCCACCTCTTCGTTTACTTCGCCACATGTTTATGGTACGAACCAACACGCTCAAATGCACAGCTTCACGTGCCAAATGATCATCATTGTTTTTGGGCAGATTTAGTTGGGGTATAGAATCCCAAACAGCATCTATTTCCCTTGCATCCTATTGCTATCCTGAAAGTTCACACCATCTTTGTCGTCTCCGTTTTCGTCATTTTGTCTTCGTCTTTTTCCCCCATTGTCCTTGCCACTCTTCATCAGGAAAGTTCCTGCATGGGGGAAAGTTCCCCCATCACATGCATAGTTTCACCTTCCATAGCACCATAAATGTTTTGGGGCAATTTAGTTGTGTTATAGAAACGGAAACATGATCGATTGCCCATGCATCCTATTCATATCCTGATACTTCACCCACTGTTTGCCGTTCCTCTTAGTGTCATTTTTGCTTGGTCGTTTTCCCCCATTGTCCTTGCCATACATCTGAGTTGACGACATTCACGTGAAAATGCTTTTATACCGGTGTCCATTGTGGGTGTGTCTGCCCTTTTTTTTTTCCCCTTTTAGGAGCTTGGCTGTTCGTTGCGGTGAGGGGAGTCGAGAGGAACATTGTGATGGCATCATCTTCGAGCACGGCCCTGATCTTTACAGGCGAGAGGACCGATGGTGAGTTTCGCAAGCAATATTCTTTAACGTTGAAACCTATCATCGGAGATGGTAATTGCTTATTTCGAAGTCTGTCAATGTCATTATACGATACGCAAAACAGATATACAGATGTAAAACGCGAGCTGTTGCGACATGTTGTCGACAACTGGGATAATACTACATACAGGTATCCTCTAGAAGCTAGTATGGCGCATGAAAAGGTGTTCGAAACTGCTAGCGAGTATTTTTCTTATCTATCACAGGATGGAGCTTATGGATCGTGCAATGAGGTGAGAGCATTCTCTGTCGTTTATAACATAACGGCAATCATTTGGCTGGATACAAGACAGTTCATTGTTTGTTTTCGTGCACCGCAAGGTACGTCTGGGAATCGTGTTACGCATTTACATTTTGATTGCGTTCTTGAACACTACTCTTTACTTGTTCCCGATCCGGAAGGCACTGTGTACGGCACCAGGTACGAGAGCATGCAACATACTGGCAATGATACAGAACCGGTCCATATTCGTGTCCCTCATTTGAGTTCGGAAAATCATTCTACAAGCTTACTGACAACTGCGGGGGATGCTTTATCAACGATGGATTGTGAATCTGTGGACAGTGTTAGAACCGCTACTATGAATGATAGATTTTCCCATATTTCAAACAAAACCGCTAAGTCAAACGATGGAGTAGTACAAACTTGTTCAAAAAAGCGTCGTCAAAAAGTACATAAGGCTTCAAATACGTTTTTTTGCATATGTCGTAAGTACGCACAGGCACGAGACGAACCCAACAAACGCTTTATAGGTGTGAGAGCTCTCGCACATGGTTTCAAATTTATTGTCAAGTACAACAAGAAACCGTTTTCATTTTCCGGTTTTCAACATGCTGCAGATGCAGCATTTGCAAGAGCGTATTTTATTCACAAAAAAATCCAAAATATACAAGGTTACGAGTTCGACGTACATTTTGGATTTGATGTGAACACTGGAATTCCAATTTCAAACAATGATCTCGATTTAAAATTCAAGAACGTAACAATCATTCGATCACCTTCTAAGCAGAAAATGAGTAAGTCCATGGTTGAGTTTCAGAAGGATTGCAAGTGTGGGCCCGACGTAGAATGTACAGCGTGTGGTACTTTCAATTTTGAACGTAACATGGTACAAAAGGGGACAGGTAAACCATCGAAAAGAATATGTCGACACTGCGCTAAATATGAAATCGATGGAAACGTATCTCCATTCTCGAACCTCAATCGATACGGGTTTCCGACAAGACCAGCTGCTATTCAAGACATAACGGTATTGGAGGAACGATTGGTAAGTCCTCGTATACCGTTCATGAAGATCCATTCCTTGTCCGTTGGCAAACAGTTTGGTATTCAAGGCGGAGTAATAAATATTCCCGTCGAGGTAGATAAGATGGTCCAAGCTCTTCCAAGATTACCAGATGATACTCATACCATTACGGTACGGTTAAAACGTAAGCTTGTTTATAAGAACAATGCTATCGAAGATAATGTACGCCCAACAAAAATCTTAAAAGCGGTGGAGTTTCTTTGCAATCAAGATCTCTTCAAAGAATATGGCATCCATCTCGACAACATGAAGATGCGATCATTAGAGTGCAATACCCGTGAGGTATCTTCAGAAGACAGTGGAGACAACGACGAGAGGAGATTGAAACCGGGGTCGTCGTCCTCGGATAAAAGTGAAGATTCTGATCATCATAACGTCGGTGTGCTTGATACTCTCTTAACTCAAGAGCATTTTTTTCAGCAGCCTTCACAATGCATAGTGCAAATGGCACCTGGCGAGCATGCAAGACCGTTATCCATTGTCCTTGATAAGGACGTCGAGGAGCTAAGCTTTCCATCAATCTATTGCGGTCAACGGCGATTTGGTGGAGCGCGTAACTTGAACGTCTCATATTCGGATATTGTGAAATGGGAGCTGAAACATGCCAACGGGCGATGCTCTACTAATGTTCCGAATATTTTCTTCAAACTGTACAAAAAAGAGATACTTCAAGTGCAGAACGTTATTGCGACAAGGGTTAGACAAGAAAAGATTGAGAACATGCAGTCATTTACGGCAGCAGACATGTTAAATGAAACAAAGCGAGCAAGTCTGCAGCAAAATGATGCACTTTACAACGATTTTAGAACAATACGTACCACTCAACAATATAGAGACAAGTGTAAACGAGATCTTTTTGCGATGATACGTCAGTTAGGAAGACCCACGTTTTTTTTTACATTGTCGATGGCCGATACCAAATGGACAGACCTCCACGCAATACTGTTAAGAGTTAATGATCTACGAAGAAACCCTCCTAAAATACGTACTGACATCAGCATACCGTTGGATTTTGATACTATTTGTTCGTTAGTTCGACATGATCCAGTTACGTGCGCTCGGTATTACGACTTCAGGAAGAAGGCGTTGTTTTCAAGGCTACTTAATGCGACCTCCTCCGTCTTAGGAGGTATTCATGATTATTTTGCACTGGACGAGTTTCAACATCGAGGTGCGCCACATACTCATGCAGTTCTTTGGAGCAAATCGGCTAAAGATACTGATGTGGATTCTGCAGCTGATATCATAAAGTTTGCAGATCAACATATCAGTTCATCGTCTGAAGGATTGGATTCTCAACTACTGCTCTTACAAACTCACAAGCATTCCCGGTCATGCCAACGTCGGTCGGCCAGCGGCAAGAAGTGTAGATTTGGGTTTCCAAGGTTTCCGCTCCCATCTACAATGATTTTACATCCTATTTCTACTACATTGACAGAAAAAGAACAGAAGAAAATTAAAAGTCATTTGAGTCTTATAAAGGAACGTCTGGAGGTAGCGCCAATTTGTTGTGATACGTTTGATTCATTTTTAAAGAACATAGGAATTTCATTTTCAGAATATTTAATGGTAATACGATTTACTCTTAAACGTATTACACTTGTTCTCCAACGAAAGGTGTGTCAAACATTGCATGTTTATATTGTCTAGGCTGTAGTGGGTTACACCTTAGGGGGTACACAAAGTTAGGGTTTCCTACTTGTACCAAACTCTGTTCTAGTTCATTCATTCCTGCTCAGTTATTTCTGACATGGTTTCAGAGCAGGTCCTTCGCTAGGACTGTTCTTAGGGCCCACCGACTTACCTACCTGCTTACCTTCGCTTCTTTTCGGCCCCGATGGCCCCGTCGATCTAGCACGATCTAGCGGCCCTGCGGCCCCTTCGAATTTTTTTTTTAGCGGCCTCTCACGGCCCCCGTCGCGTCGCCCCTTAGCGCCCCGATCGGCCCCGTCACGCCGCCCGCGAACCGCACAGCGCGCCGCGCTCACAGCCCGCGAACCGCCCACGCACAGCCCGCGAACCGCCTGCGCAGCCCGCGACCAGCCCGCGCAGCCCGCGCACAGCCCGCGAACTGCCCGCGAGCAGCCCGCGACCTGCCCGCGAACCCCCGCGAGCCGCCCGCGACCCGCTTACGCAGCCCGCGAGCAGCCCGCGCAGCCCGCGCTGAGCCTGCGCGGCTCGTGCGCTGACCGCCGCCGGCCCGCACGCTGCCCGCACTGCTCCCGGCCCGCCGCTGCCGAGCCCGCAGCCGCCCGCGCACCGCCGCTGCTGCGCCCGCTGCCGCCCGCGCACCACCGCTGCTGAGCCCGCAGCCGCCCGCGCACCGCCTCTGCTGAGCCCGCCGCCGCCCGCGCACCGCCGCTGCTGCGCCCGCTGCCGCCCGCGCACCACCGCTGCTGAGCCCGCCGCCGCCCGCGCACCGCCGCTGCTGCGCCCGCCGTCGCCCGCGAATCACCGCTGCTGAGCCCGCCCCTACTACGCCGGCTCTCGCTGCCGCCTGCTGCGCCTGTGCACCACTGCATTCCTACTACTACACTTTCTGCTACTACTGCTTGTGCGCCACTACAGTCCGTAGGCCCCACCGGCCCCGCTGACCCTGCGCACGCCTTTTCAGTGACTTTACTGCTTCTACTACTGCCGCTGTCGCTATGGCTAGTCCTCCTGTTCTAGCTTTCGACGCCGAGGGCCGTCCGGTCAAATTCGAAACCTGGCTAGATGACCTGCACCTTTTCCTACAGCTCACTGCCAAGGAAGATATTACACTGTACGACCACGCTCTCGGCCATGCGACCGCCCCACTCGCTACTGCCCCCCCAGCTGAGCGCTCACAGTGGCAGACCCGTGACGCGCACGCTCGCTTTGCTATTCGCAACTCCCTGCCGCTAGATGAGCGCGAGCACTTCGGCCAGTGCAAGACTGCTAAGGACCTCTACACAGCTGTAGTGGCCCGCTACTCCTCACCCGCTTCTGCCACACTAGGCCGCCTCACTCTCCCCTACCTGTTCCCCGACCTAGCCTCCTTTCACACTGTCGCAGACCTCATCACCCACCTTAAGACTAGTGAGGCTCGCTTTCGCGCTGCCATGCCTGATGAGTTTCTCGCTAGCAACCCCCCCCCGCTCTGGATCACTCTCTACCACGTTGTCACCCGCCTCCCTGACTCTCTGCGCCCTGTCAGGGACCAGTTCCTCTCTCGCTCCCCCACTGAGCTCACCATAGCCCTCCTCGAGAAGGAACTGCTTGCAGCTGAGGCTAGTATCGTCGCTGTAGGCACCTCTCGTGGCGACCCCCGCGGCCCCTTCTTCGAGGGGTGCTCCCCTTCCCCCCTCCTCCCCTCTGTCGCCTCTGCTGCTGCTGTCGACCTCCTTGGTGCTGAGAAGGTCGGGGCTGCGTCTGCTTCAGGCGGACGACGCAGGGGCAGGAGTGGCAGGAGTGGGGGTGGTGGCGGAGGAGGCGGGGGTGGAGGTGGTGGCGGTGGAGGTGCGACTGGAGAGACTAGTGGCGGCAGTGGTGGAGGTGACAGCGGTGTTGGGAGTGGTGACAGGGGCGGAGGTGGCAGCGGAGGCGGAGGTGGTCGTGGCAGCGGCAGGGGTGGAGGTGGCCGGGGCGGAGGCGGAGGGGGTGGTGGTCGTGGAGGCCCGGGGGGCGGTCAGAGTCAGCAGCCTTCCCCGACCCTTCAGGCCGCCCGTGAGTGGTATGCACGGCGCAGCGTCACCTGCCAGTACGTTATTCGTACAGGTGACCGCACTGGCCAGATGTGTGGGGGGCCGCACCAGACGGAGCGCTGCTTCGCCCGCCTCAACGATGCGTGGCGCACCCAGTTTCCTGGTGGGGGTGAGCTGCCGCGCTGGGCTGATCTGCTCAGGAAGGGTGTTGATATTTGGGCACTTGACTTTGATGCTATTCTCACTGCCATGTATGCGATGTCTATTAGTGGAGAGGGTGCTCAGTACTTGCGTGTTCCGCCCGACCCGGGCATTCAGGCCAGCCCCGCTGCTGCTCTAGGTGCTAGTGTGTCTGCTTCCACAGGTACTACTGCAGCTGCTGCTCTAGGTGCTTGTGCGTCTGTGCCCCCTGGTACTGAGTCGACTGCAGCACTGCACACCTTCACACTGGACTCAGGTGCTTCTCGCTCTTTCTTTCGTGACCGCACTGTCCTTGAGCCTCTAGCTCGGCCGGTTGCTGTCTCTCTTGCTGACCCCTCTGGGGGTCCGGTCCTTGCGACCTCCTCCACCACCCTTCCGTGTCCAGCGGTTCCGTCCGGCACACTCTCAGGTCTCTACCTCCCCTCGTTCTCCACGAACTTGGTGGCAGGTAGTGCGCTCCAGGACTCGGGTGTTCACCAGTTCACCCCTGCCTACGAGCGTGTGACTCACTGCACGTGTGCTCGGACGGGCCGCCACCTGGCTACTTTCACTCGAGAGCCGGGGTCTGACCTGTACACACTGACCACTGAGTCCCCTCAGGTAGCTGCGTCTGCGTCAGCGTCAGGTCAGCTGTCCGCCCCCTGCTCGTGTCGCTCTCTGGCGAACGACACCGTCCTCTGGCACCACCGCCTTGGTCACCCGTCTGTGCAGCGCCTGCGGGCCATGCACAAACGGGACCTTGTTGCTGGTCTTCCCAGGGTGCTCCCTCCCCTTCCAGCCTCGCCTGCTCCTGACTGCATTCCCTGTGTCGAGGGGCGGCAGCGCGCCGCTCCTCACTCCTCCTCCTTTCCCCCGACGACCGCTCCCCTGCAGACGCTCCACATGGACGTGTGGGGCCCAGCCCGCGTCCGTGGTCAGGGTCAGGAGAGGTACTTCCTGATAGTTGTTGACGACTACTCGCGCTACACCACGGTCTTCCCCTTGCGCGCCAAGGGTGACGTCCCTGGTGTTTTGATCCCCTGGATCAGCCGAGCCCGTCTCCAGCTAGGCGAGCGCTTTCACTCGGACTTTCCTGTCCTGCGCTTGCACTCTGACAGGGGTGGTGAGTTTGCCTCCGACCTCTTGGCAGCCTACTGTGCTGAGCACGGCATTGAGCAGTCGTACACGCTTCCGGCCTCTCCACAGCAGAATGGGGTTGCTGAGCGCCGCATTGGCTTAGTCATGGAGGTCGCTCGTACCTCCCTGACCCATGCGGCTGCTCCCCACTTTCTGTGGCCGTTTGCGGTCCGGTACGCAGCACATCAGCTCAACCTCTGGCCCCGTGTCTCCTTGCCGGAGACTTCCCCGACTCTACGGTGGACGGGAGAGGTTGGTGATGCGTCGCGTTTCCGGGTCTGGGGATCTCGAGCCTTTGTCCGCGACACGTCTGCGGACAAGCTCTCACGTCGCACTGTTCCCTGTGTCTTTCTTGGCTTTGTTCCCGACGCGCCTGGATGGCAGTTTTACCACGTCACCTCGCGCCGGGTTCTGGCCTCTCAGGACGTCACTTTTGACGAGTCCGTCCCCTTCTACCGCCTCTTCCCCTACCGCACTGCCCCACTCCCCCCCCCGCCTCTCTTCCTCGCTCCAGGTGCTGAGGTACCAGACCCCCTCCCCCCTCAGGGTGCCGCTCCCTCAGGTGTGTCCCAGGTAGACCCGGGTGAGCCTGTCGAGGTAGCTGTTGACTCGCGTCCTGCGTCTGGGGGTGCTGAGCCTGGAGGTGCGGAGCCTGGGGGTGCTGAGCCTGGAGGCGCGGAGCCTGGGGGTGCTGAGCCTGGAGGTGCGGAGCCTGGGGGTGCTGAGCCTGGAGGTGCGGAGCCTGGAGGTGCGGAGTCTGGAGGTGCTGAGTCTGGACGTGCTGAGTCTGGGGGTGCTGAGTCTGGGGGTGCTGAGTCTGGGGGTGCTGAGTCTGGGGGTACTCCACCTGGAGGAGCCCTCTCCTCCCAGCAGCTGCAGGAGAGGTACCTCGAGTACTGCCGCCTCCGGAGAGGTGCTTCTGGAGCTCGTCCCGGTACTTCCCCTCCTACCCAGGAGCTCCCCCCCATTCAGGTGATCCGCGAGTGGTACACGCGGCGCTGCAGTCTTCGTAGTGGTGCTCCTGGTGCTGCGGACCCGAGCGGTGGTGCTGTTGCTGGTGCTGAGGACCCGGACGCTGGAGCTGCTGCTGGTGCTGAGGACCCGGGGGCTGGAGCTGCTGCTGGTGCTGAGGACCCGGGCGTTGGAGCTGCTGCTGGTGTTGAGGACCCGACCGGTGGCGCTGCTGCTGGTGCTGAGGACCTGACCAGTGGCCCTGCTGCTGGTGCTGAGGACCCGGGCGTTGGAGCTGCTGCTGGTGCTGAGGACCCGACCGGTGGTGCTGCTGCTGGTGCTGAGTGCTGAGGACTCGGGCGTTGGGGCTGCCACTGGTGTCCCTGCTGTTTCTGGAGACGCTGCGCGGCCGCGACCGTACTTCGTACCGCTCCTTCAGCAGGTTCTTGGTCAGGCTCCTCCTCTTAGTCCTCCTCCCTCCGTAGCGTGTCCTCCGCCTGTCCAGCCGCAGTCACAGTTACCGCCTGTCTCGCCTCTCCCTGCTCCCTCCCCTTACGCTGGTCCCACAGGAGGTCTTACAGAGCGTCGTGAGCCTGAGTCTCGTCCTGCGTCGCCTGTTCGTACCGCTCGCACTGGTCGTCGTGTCCCACGTGAGCGTCCTCCTCCTGTCCCTGGCACTCACTACATGACTCTACGTCCCTCCACTGCTCCGCAGCGTGTCCCGCTGCCGTCTCCTCCTGCGTCCTCTCTTCCTACTCTTCCTGACCCGGAGTCTGACTCCCGTCGTGCTGCCAGTCCCACTGTCACGCGTCTCCTTGCTACAGTTGTCACTGACCCGACCTTTGAGTCCTCTGCTGCGTCTGCCCTGGTCGCTGAGTTGGTTGACTTTGCTGCTCGCTGTCGCCTAGACTACGCTGCCAGCCTTGTCGCTAGGTCTGAGTCTGCGTCTGCCTGTCCTCCGTCCGTCGGGGGTGAGTGTGCCCTCGGCACGGACGTCCTTGAGGACAGACAGGAGGAGTTCCACTGCCTTGCTGCTGCTTTGCCCCGTCTCGTGTCCTTGCTAGTTGCCCCTGAGGGAGACCCGGATGCACCAGACATCCCGACCCCACGCTCTTACGCTGAGGCGATGGCGGGTCCCTACTCCTCTCAGTGGCAAACAGCCATGGACGCAGAGATGGCCTCCTGGAAGTCCACAGGCACCTACGTAGACGAGGTTCCCCCTCCTGGGGCGAACATTGTCAGTGGCATGTGGATTTTCAGGGTGAAGCGGCCGCCGGGTTCTCCGCCTGTTTTCAAGGCGCGCTACGTGGCTCGAGGCTTCAGTCAGCGAGAGGGAGTAGACTTCTTTCAGACCTTCTCCCCCACCCCGAAGATGACTACTCTTCGGGTGCTACTGCACATAGCCGCTCACCGCGACTACGAGCTTCACTCTCTTGACTTCAGCACTGCTTTCTTGCAGGGCAGCCTGCACGAGGAGATCTGGCTGCGTCGCCCCCCTGGCTTCACTGGGTCAGTTCCTCCTGGCACCCAGTGGAGGCTTCAGCGGCCGGTCTACGGTCTCCGCCAGGCGCCACGTGAGTGGCACGACACACTGAGGACGACACTTGCGGCTCTTGGGTTCGCTCCCTCTACTGCTGACCCGTCGCTGTTTCTACGCACCGACACCTCGCTGCCGCCGTTCTACATCCTCGTGTACGTCGACGACTTGGTCTTTGCCACTGCTGACACCGCGGCACTCGCTCACGTGAAGTCGGAGCTGCAGAGGAGACACACGTGCACAGACCTGGGTGAGCTGACGAGCTATCTTGGCTTGCGGATCACCCGGGACAGAGCACGGCGCACCATCACCCTGACTCAGTCACACATGGTGCAGCAGGTTCTCCAGCGCTTCCGCTTCACGTACTCCTCGCCTCAGTCCACTCCTCTGCCTACCGGTCACTCGCTCTCAGCTCTGCCTTCGGATGAGTCCGTAGAGCCGAGTGGCCCGTATCCAGAGCTTGTGGGCTGCCTCATGTACCTGATGACCTGCACTCGACCTGACCTTGCATACCCTCTTAGCATCCTAGCACGCTATGTCGCTCCTGGCCGTCACCGGAAGGAGCACATGGATGCTGCTAAGAGGGTGTTGCGCTACTTGTGCAGTACGTCGGGCATGGGGCTTGTGCTTGGAGGGCGAGACCGGGTTGTTCTCACAGGGCACTCAGACGCTTCTTGGGCAGACGACCAGGCTACTCAGCGGTCGTCCCAGGGTTACACCTTCAGCCTTGGCTCTGGCACAGTTTCTTGGCGTTCTACTCGCTCTTCTTCTGTTCTCAGCTCCAGTTGTGAGGCTGAGATCTATGCCACAGCCATGGCCGCCCAGGAGCTACGCTGGCTGACCTACCTGCTGACCGACCTCGGAGAGCGGCCTCGTTCTCCTCCAGTGCTGTACGTCGACAACAAGGCTGCCATTGCCTTGTGTGAGGAGCACAGACTGGAGCACAGAACGAAGCACATCGCTCTGCGGTACTTCCTGGCTCGAGAGCTGCAGCAGCGTGGTCAGCTTTGTCTGCGTTACGTGGCCACGGAGGCCAACACTGCTGATGTGTTCACCAAGGCGCTTCAGCCTTGTGACCATCAGCGCTTTTGCACTCTGCTAGGCCTTGTACCTACTGGGCCTCACTTACTTACCTCTTGACCTTGCTTGTACTGTGATCACTATATATATATGCCTACTTGTTTACGTTTGCTAGGTTGTGATCACTGTATCTCTTGCTTTGTTATAAACCTGCATGTGAACTGGTCTTGTGACCGCTTGCTTGTGCTCGGAATTTGTGTGGAATCCTTGAGATCCACCCTGAGCTTGTTTTGCTTTGCTTTGACTGGTCTTGTGACCCTGTGGCTGTCTCCCACTGCGCCTATGGGGGTGTGTCAAACATTGCATGTTTATATTGTCTAGGCTGTAGTGGGTTACACCTTAGGGGGTACACAAAGTTAGGGTTTCCTACTTGTACCAAACTCTGTTCTAGTTCATTCATTCCTGCTCAGTTATTTCTGACAGTTATCATAGCACCCTAGGGTGGTATGTCCGGGTGATTACGGTATTTGCCTGACAGGTTGGTTGGCTGGTTCACTTGTGTATGGTACTAGAAATGGGATTACCAGTGTGTGTGTGCTTCCCTGTACAGTAGAATTTACTTTTACCTCCTTCAGACTGCTGTTTTTTGGGTTGCGAAGCAACCTATTACAATCGTTATGTTCATTTTTTTTTCTTCCACTACGGTATATTAAAAAAATTCTAGTGAATGATAGCTAAGTGACTACCGGTATGTATTTGCCATGGCAATTAGCCAGGGCCTCAGATGTCAGAGAAAAAAGGCTGAATTAGTGTCTAGAGGCTGATTTCACAGACATGTGGAAGAGGTGTTGGCTGAAATTTCAGTTTTTTTTTTTTAAGTAGTTGGCTGATTTTTCAGTTTTTTTTTTTAAGGTGTGGCTGAATTCCCAGCGTTTTTTTACAAGTGTAGTCTGATTGATCAGACTTGTAACGCGAGAGTAGGCTGAAATCACGCTTGTACAGATTCGTGCTGGAGCCGCGAGATTCGGCTGTCCAGGTACAACCACCGTCAATCACGCTAATGTGGCCATGTACAGCGCCGGCGCAGCGGGAAAACGAATTTCCCCGTCGCGTCGGTTGCTTCGTTGGCACCGACAGAATGCTGTAAGTGATGGGACTGGTTGTTTAACCAATCACATCCCTTATGGGCCAATCACCCACCACCAGTGCAACACAGCAAAGCACTGCACTCACTCACGACAAGACACCCACCTCAAGTGCGTGCATGGTGCCCCCACGTCGCGCCGCGTTGCAGTTGGGTGGTGAGAAGGAGAGGGCCTTCTTTTGTGGCTCCGACCGTGAACTTGACGGCCTAGAGGAAGCCACGACGGGGCTTGATATGCTCCTGCGCTCGCTAGGCACTGGTCTCCACGCTACCAGGCCTCCTACAACAAAGCCTGCTCCAGTTGAGAGGGTGAACCGCGACCACCCACCGCCATCTACAAGCCCGGACTCCATCCGGAGTGAACCTGCTGCGCCTGCTGCCGTCTCCGACACAGTGGTTGTCGAGTCGCCTGCAACGCGCAACTTCAAACTGAAGCAGGCGACGCTGATCTGGGCAAAGCCTTCTTCCAGCACCGCCGTCGAGCAACCTGTCGTGACCAACTCATCCCCTCATCCATCATTGCTCGTTGACCTTTCGGAAGCAGTTGAAGCAGTCTATGCAGACGCTCTCTTGAAGTACAAAAATAGGTGGTCTGAGAGGTTCCCGTGGCTTGTGCTAACCAAATCTAAATCTGGTTTCCCAGCTTTTAAGTGCAGTGTCTGCACCAAGCATGCCGGACTCAGAGGACGTTGTGGCCAGACAGGGAGCGGGGCCACCGACGTGCAGACGCAGGCGTTTCGCAAGCACGCCGGCACAACGAAACACAAGCTTGCGATGGAGAAGCAGGAGGCCCTGCTGAACGCGGCCTCGAAGCAGCCACGAATCGACCAACATCGAGCCGCCGTCGATGCTGAGAAGAACCGAGTCGTGGCGTTGCTCGACTCCATGCTGTTCGTCAGTTCATGCGATGCGCCCATGGGAACATGGGTAAAGCTGGTGCAGTACCTCGCGCGCAAGGGGGTTCAAGGCTTCCCAAAGAAGGGATATGGCACCTACTACACAACGTGAGTACACCTTCCCCCTGTATTTTGTTGGTGTGTTGTGATGTTTGTACATTAACCTACTTCTAATCTCCTGTTTTCTGTTTCCCTGTGGGCAGGTACGGCTTCGGTGAGCTCACGCAGGCCCTTGCTACCTGGCTACAGACAACGCAGCTAGAGCACATCCTGACAAGCCCTTTCATCGGCATCTGCATCGATGAAAGCACGGATCGGCTCAGGGGGAAGCACATGATCCTGTACGCCTCGTTAATTCGCGACAACGTGCTCGTGACCGAGTTTATGCAGCTAATCACGGTGGAAAAGGCGGACGCTTCATCTCTTCTGAGCGTCCTGCTTTCCCACTTGCAGGCCGTCGGTGTCGACCTGCAGAGGATTTCCGGCATTTGCACCGACGGCGCACGAGTGATGATGGGGACTAAGGCCGGATTGGTTGTCCGACTGCGACAGAAAATCCCGCACCTTGTCTCCGTTCACTGCATCGCGCACAGGTTAGTGAGCTATGCGGTTCAGTTTCCATCCCGTTTCCACTGTCTGTTTAGGACATATCTGATTTCCCCCGTGTGATGTGTTCCACTTGCAGGGAAGCACTTGCAGCGAAGGATGCGGCAGAGGAGCTCCCCGTCTTCGACATGGTCGACGATCTTTTCCGGGCTGTGGCAGATTTGCTTGGTCGGTCGGGACCGCGCCACGCACGGTTCATGGACCTGCAAGAGGTCATCACCGAAACAAGCCTTGAAGTGCAAGGCATCCACTCCGTTCGGTGGCTGTCACGGGGGGATGCCGTCCGTCGCCTGGTCGCTGTCTTGCCGGCAGTGATTGTGCTGCTGAAGGAGCTTAACAGCAAAATGTTCGCGCTGGCAAGCTCCTATCGTTTTCACTTCTTCCTTTACTTCCTGGCAGATGTGCTTGAGCAGCTCAACATCTTGAACAAGACCTTCCAGCGGAGACAGGTGAGGTGGTGCGATTTTCCCCATGCATGTAACCCTATTTCGGCCGTCACTAACATTGTCACTGTATGCCTTCGTCTGTCCAGCTTGATCTGGTGTCTTTGCATGCGCAGATCAAGCGGACCACGCATCACATCGAGAGCCGCTACGTGGACTGCGGCGATGACTTCGGCGGTGGCAGCAGCCAGTGGCTGTCACCTTTCCTGGAGCGCCATGGCCCGGGGTGTAGCCGCGAAGTGAAGGTGGAAGGTGTCGACAGTGACGGCCGGCCATCTACAGTCACGTTCACCCTTCACGACGAGCCCGTGGACTCGTACAGCGGCCCGGAAGACCACGACGGCTGCATCCAGTTGTGCACCGAGTTCGCGGAACGGATCGTGGCGAACCTGGAGGGTCGGCTCGGTGATCTCGACTCGCTTTCAGGAGTCCGCCTCTTCACTCCTGATGCATGGCCACAGGGCAAGTCCGAGCGGAATGCACGTTGCCAGGAGTGGCTCAACTCGCTGGTGACGATGTTCAAGGCTCAGGACCGTGAGGAGATTTTGCCAGGTTCGTTAAGCCTAACTTGTCAAGTCATGACTTCATCCATATGTTTGAATGACAATCCTTTGGTTCAGTTTGCTCCTTTGTCTCTTCTGAACCCTGCCTCCCTCCCTTCCACCAGGCATCAAAAAGAGGCAGGCAGTCAAGGAGCTTCGCCTCTTCTGTTCAGTCCTTGCGTGTGCCCCCAAGGAAGAGCGGGGCTTCCACAGCGGTCCGACGGCGATCCTGAAGACGCCAGACTGGCGGGAGAGCTACCCCAATCTGGTGCAGCTCTGGGTGGTGGTGGCTGTGATTCCCCTCAGCACAGTGGAGTGTGAAAGGGGATTCACCCGGCAGAACGTGAATAAGACATGGCGGCGGGGGGGGATCAAGGACGCGAGACTGGGGGACCTCATGTGTCTGTCCCTCATGCAGTACGAGCCCAACTACGATGAGGTAGTTGAGATTTGGCGGAGTTACAGAAAGCGCAAGCCTTTCAGTAATGCCCCCATCTTCACCTCGACCCTAGGCGACAAGAAGGGCAAGCATGAGGAGCCAATAGATGAAGATGATGAGGAGCCAGTAGGAGATGCATGAGGTAGTTCTAGTGATGAAGATGATGAAATGAGCAGCTAACTTCATGTAGTGTAGACTGTGTAGTGCTTATCCATGTACTGTAGTGCCTTGAGCAGCTGACGTAGTGTAGTGTCATTAGTGTAGTGTAGTGTAATGTCACATGCTACATCGTATGAATAAAAGTGCTGAAACTTAGATCAGCCTTCGTTTTTTAGAGAGGCTGATTAGTCAGCGTTTTTTTAAGGACTTGTCTGAAAGTTCAGCTTTTTTGTTACACCCAACTCTGATAGATCAGCCTAGGGTAGCTTGCTAAGGCTGACGTATCAGCCAAGCTAAAAACGAATATGAGGCCCTGCAATTAGCACTTCGTTCTCATTTCCTAGTTTGGATGAACCACCGTATCACCCCGGATAGAAGCGCATATGCGCTTATAATAAAATCAGTTTTTTTGGGGGGGGGGGGGGGGGGGGGGGGGGGTTAATTGAGTATCGGCCATAAGCGCCGGCGCTTATATAATGACAAATATAGAATTATAACTTAAACGCACCAAACTGTACATTTTTGTCAAGTAAGTTCAATCGAGTCGAAATTTTACAGCTTCCTGAATCAGAATCGCGCGAGGGCGATTCTCTGACGCTGAACAGAGCATTTGGCACATCAATTTGCCCGCGTGCCACCTCGTCCTGACTGGACGCGCAACCAGTCAGGACCTCGAAAGTCAAACAAGGTGAAAATGGGTGCTGACTCGCTTGGAAGTTGAGATTCGCTACCGTTTTAATCAGGATTGAAAAAATAAAATTATGCATGCGCTTATAATAAATCAGGGGTTTACAAGGGGGGCGCTTATAATCAAGTTCCGGCCATAAGCGCCATGCTCCAGATAGAAGCGCCGGCACCTTTAATCGGACGGCGCCTATATCCGGGGCCATACGGTATACTATACGGACGAAATATGAACATGCGTTACTAAAACGATGTTACTTTGAATGCATAGTTGTTCATTTCGTAATGCATATGACGGGCGATGTTATGCATAATCGAAGTATAATGATGGATATGATGTAAAATGCATAAATATAATGCAGTGTGTTATATGTTGGTAGGCCAATATGGGGTACAACCCCAACTAGGGTTTCATATTTGTACTCAAACTTCTGCTAGTTCATTCATTCTTGCCTAGTGATTCTGATATATGCTACTGTGGTGAATGTACCGGTAGTACCGGTATATACTTCGGTCCAATATAGTGAAATGAATGCATAGCATGATGGAAATGCGTAACAGTTAATTGACCCAGACCCTATGCTACCGCATCCCCTGCCTAGCATGTGGGGGAGCTGAATAGCATAGGTCTTGAATCATTCAACTGTTACATGAAACAACTGTCAAACTATATTTGTTGTTTGTATGTTGTAGGCTACAGTGGGGTAGCCACTAAGGGGTACAACCCCTTTAGGGTTTCATACTTGTATCACATTCTTGCCTTAGTTCATCCTATTCTAGTCTATTATCTTGACATGGTATTAAGAGCCATGGGTCCTTAGGGCCTAAGCTTTTCATAGGGACCACCTGTTACCGCGTTACCCCACTGCCCTACCCCGAGTCGCGCTGCCCCTGTCAGCCACGCGCCACTGCTGCAGCGCGAATTTTTTTTAGCGCACTGCTCTGCCTGCCCCACCCCGCGCGCACTGCTGGCCGCGTCGCGCTGCTGTCGCGTCGCCCCGCCGCCCGCGCGCCTGTCCTGTCCGTGCGCCGCCCGTCGCCGCGCACTGCCCTGCCCGTGGGCAGCCCGCCGCCGCGCCACCTGCTCTGCCCGTGCGCAGCCCGCCGCCGCGCCACCTGCCCTGCTCGTGCGCAGCCCACAGCCGCGCCACCTGCCCTGCCCGTGCGCAGCCAGCCGCCGCGCCTCCCTGCCCTGCCCGTGCGCAGCCCACCGCCGCGCCACCCTGCCCTGCCGTGCGCAGTCCACCGCCGCGCCACCCTGCCCTGCCGTGCGCAACCCGCAGCCGCGCTCTGCCCTGCCCGTGCGCAGCCTGCCCTGCCCTGCCCGTGCGCAGCCTGCCCGCCGCACTCCCTACCCTGCATGTGTGTGCAGTCCGCTTCCTCCCCTGCCGGCTGCCCCTAACCCAGTGAGCGCCGCCTCCTTCTGCCCTGTGCACGCATCCTGCCGCTTGCCCTTTGCCCATGGCGACTTACAATGTTCTCACCTTTGACGCAGAGGGCCGCCCGATCGAATTTGAAACCTGGTTAGACGACCTTAGGCTCTACCTTCAGTGCGAGTCTAAGGATCGTGTGTCCCTGTTCGCTCATACGTCTGGTAGCGCTGCCGCCCCTGCAGACACTGCTGACGCTGACACTCGTGACCAGTGGCTTATTCGCGACGCTGCTGCCCGCCTAGCTGTGCGCAACCACCTACCGTAAGCCGAGCGCGCGCACTTTAGCCAACAGAAAACCGCCAAGGACCTGTTCGACGCAGTCGTAGCTCGCTACAGCTCGCCTGCCACTGCTGCGCTAGGCCGTCTTATCCTGCCCTACCTCTTTCCTGACCTGTCCGCCTTTCCTACAGTCGCTGATCTCATCACCCACCTCCGCACTAGCGACACTCGGGTGCGTGCTGCGACCCCTGCCGACTTCCTCACCAAGAACCCTCCCCCTATCCACTACACCCTCTATCTCCTAGTCACTCGCCTCCCTGACTCTCTTCGCGCTGTCAGGGACACCTTCCTCGCCATGGACCCCACTGAGCTCACTATAGGCGCTTCTCGAGGCACTCCTCGCACCCCCTTCTTCGAGGGGTGTTCCCCCTCTCCCCTCCTCCCCTCTGTCGCCACTGCTGCTGCTGTCGACCTCCTTGGTGCTGAGGAGGTTGGGGTTGCGTCTGCTTCCAGTGGCAGGCGCCGCAGCGGCAAGGGGAAGGGCGGCAAGGGTGGTGGGGGTGGTGGGGGTGGAGGCGGTGGTGGAGGCTCGGGTGGTGGCGGCGGGGGTGGTGGGAGCGGCGGGGGTGGGGGTGGGGGTGTTGGGGTCGGTGGTGGTGGCGGCAGTGGGGGTGGCAGCGGCGGAGGTGGCGGCGGTGGGAGTGGCAGCGGCGTCGGTGGCGGTGGACGCAGTGGTGCGGCCCGGCACAGCGGCTTTACAGGCAGCCAGGCACAGCAGCAGCAGCGCCAGCGCCTGCCCCGTACGCCGCAGGACCTTCGTGAGTGGTACGCGCAGCGTCAGTCGCCTGGGGGTGGTGGTACCTGCCCGTATGTCATTCGTACGGGTGAGCGTGCTGGTTAGACCTTCGGGAGGTTGCACACCCAGCACCGCTGCTTTTCCCGCCTTAGTGGTGCCTGGCGTGCTCAGTTTCCTGACTGCTCTGAGATGACCAACTGGGCTGAGCTGCTTTGGAGGGGAGTAGAGATCTTTGATCTTGACTATGATGCTATCCTTGCTGCCATGTATGCATTGACTATTAGTGATGAGGGTGACTGTTACCTGTGTGTTCCGCCAGACCCTGGTATAGAGGCTGCTGCTCCAGGTGCTTGTGAGTCTGTTGCCCTTGGTGCTTGTGAGTCTGCTGCTCTAGGTGCTAGTGAGTCTGCTCTCTAAGGTACTGCGCCTACTGAGGCCTTGTACACTTTCACGCTAGACTCAGGTGCCTCCCGCTGCTTCTTCCGCGACAGCACCACAGTCACACCGCTCTCTGCACCGGTTCCCGTCTCCCTTGCTTACCCCTCTGGGGAACCTGTCCTTGCTCGTTCCTCCACTGTCCTCCCCTGTCCGGCGGTCCCGTCTGGCTCACTTACAGGTCTCCACCTCCCCTCGTTCTCCACGAACCTGGTGAGTAACGCCGTCATCCAGGATGAGTGGGTTGACACCTTCACCCCTGGAGGACGTCGTGTGGCGATCTGCACGTGTGCCCGCACGGGCCGCCACCTGGCCACGTTCACCCGTCGGCCTGGGTCGAGTCTGTACACCCTGACTGTCGGGTCTCCCCAGGTTGCTGCTACTGGTCAGGTGTCCTTGTCCGGACTGCAGTCTGCCCCTTGCTTGTGTCGTCGCCTGTCGCACCAGACTCTCCTCTGGCACCACCGCCTTGGTCACCCCTCTCTGCCACGCCTCCGTGGCATGCACTCCCGTCTGCTTGTCTCTGGTCTTCCCCAGTCGCTGCCGTCGCTCCCACGCTCGCCTGCCCCGCCGTGTCTCCCTTGTGTCGAGGGGCGGCAGCGCGCCGCTCCTCACTCCTCCTCGTTTCCCCCGACAGACGCTCCCCTGCAGACTCTCCACATGGACGTGTGGGGCCCAGCCCGCGTCCGGGGACAGGGCCGCGAGCAGTACTTTCTGCTGGTTGTTGACGACTACTCGCGGTACACCACGGTCTTCCCCTTGCGCAGCAAGGGTGAAGTCCCTGCTGTCTTGATCCCTTGGATCCGCGCTGTTCGTCTCCAGCTCCGCGACCGTTTCCAGACGGACTTTCCCGTCCTACGTCTGCACTCTGACAGAGGTGGTGAGTTTTCCTCCGACCTCTTGCAGGACTTTTGTCAGGGGGAGGGCATCCTCTAGTCGTTCACGCTTCCGGCCTCTCCGCAGCGGAATGGGGTTGCTGAGCGCCGCATTGGCCTAGTCATGGAGATCGCTCGCACCTCCATGATCCATGCGGCTGCTCCCCATTTTCTGTGGCCGTTTGCGGTCCGGTACGCTGCGCATCAGCTCAACCTCTGACCCCGTGTCTCCTTGCCGGAGACTTCGCCCACACTGCGTTGGACGGGGAAGGTTGGCGATGCGTCACGTTTCCGGGTCTGGGGCTCTCGTGCCTTTGTCCGCGATACCACCACGGACAAGCTCTCCGCTCGCGCCATTCCCTGCGTCTTCCTTGGCTTCCCTACTGACGCGCCTGGCCGGCAGTTTTACCACCCCACATCGCGCCGTGTTCTGTCCTCTCAGGACAACACGTTTGACGAGTCGGTTCCCTTTTACCGTCTCTTCCCCTACCGCGCTGCCCCCCTCCCCCCCCCCCCCCCCCCCCCCCCCGCGCGCTTCCTCGCTCCAGGTCCGCCCCCGGTAGAACCCCTCTCCCCTCAGGGTCCTGCTCCTTCAGGTGTTTCCCAGGTAGACCCCTCTCCCCTGGTTGAGCCTGTCGAGGTCACTGGAAGAGCGAGGAAGAGCGGCAGGGGGGGGGGGGGGGGGGGGGGGGGAGGGGCAGTGCGGTAGGGGAAGAAACGATAAAAGGGAACCGACTCATCAAACATGACGTCATGAGAGGACAGAACATGGCACGTGGTGGGGTGGTAAAACTGCCAGCCAGGCGCGTCAGGGGGAAAGCCAAGGAAGACGGAGGGAAAGGCGCGAGAGGAGAGCTTGTCCGCGGTGGTATCGCGGACAAAGGCACAAGAGCCCCAGACCCGGAACACCGACGCATCGCCAACCTTCCCCATCCAACGCAGTGTAGGCGAGGTCTCCGGCAAGGAGACACGGGGCCAGAGGTTGAGCTGATGCGCAGCGTACCGGACCGCAAACGGCCACGGAAAATGGGGAGCATCCATGACTAAGCCAATGCTGGCGCTCAGTAACCCCATTCTGCTGCGGGGAGGCCGGAAGCGTGAACGACTGGAGGATGCCCTCCCCACGACAAAAGTCCTGTAGGAGGTGGGAGGAGAACTCACCACCTCTGTCAGAGTGCAGATGCAGGACAGGAAGGTCCTGGCGGAACCGCTCGCGGAGCTGGAGACGGACAGCGCGGATCCAAGGGAGAAAGACAGAAGGGACCTCCCCCTTGCTGCACAAGGGGAAGACCGTGGTGTAACACGAGTAGTCGTCAACAACCAGCAGAAAGTATCGCTCGCGGTCCTGTCCATTGACGAGGGCTGGGCCCCACACATCCATATGGAGAGTCAGCAGGGGAGCAGTCGTCGGGGGAAACGAGGAGGAGTGAGGAGCGGCGCGCTGCCGCCCCTCAACGCAAGGAAGGCAGGGTGGCACAGGCGAGGGCGGGAGGGAAGGCAGAGACCTGGGAAGACCAGAGACAAGGAGGCGGGAGTGCATGCCACGGAGGCGTGGCAGGGAGGGATGACCAGGGCGGTGGTGCTAAAGGAGAGTGTGGTGCGTGAGGAGGCGACACGAACAGGGGGCTGCTACCTGACCTGACGCGAACACCTGACCAGACACAGCCACCTGAGCAGGCTCAGTAGTCAGTGTGTACAGGCTCGACTGAGGCCGACGGGTGAACGTGGCCAGGTGACGGCCCATCCGTGCACACGTGCAGATCGACACACGCTGACCCCCAGGAGTGGTGGTAGTGACCATCTCATCTTGGAGGGCAGTGGTACTCATCAAGTTCGTAGAGAACGAGGGGAGGTGAAGACCGGAAAATGAGCCACACGGAACCGCCGGACACGGGAGAATAGTGGAGGAACGTGCAAGAACTGGGCCCCCTGAGGGGTCAGCCAGAGAGACTGCAACAGGTGCAGGGAGTGGTGTGACTGTAGTACTGTCGCAAAATAAGCAGCGGGAAGCACCTGAGTCAAGCGTGAAGGTGTGCAAGGCCTCAGCAGGCGCAGTACCAGAGAGAGCAGGCGCACTAGCACCTAGAGCAGCAGCCTCTATACCTGGGTCGGGCGGCACACACAGGTAACAGTCACCCTCAGCACTAACAGTCAAAGCATACATGGCAGCAAGAATAGCATCATAGTCAAGAGCAAAGATATCCACATCGGTCCTAAGCAGCTCTCGCCAGCGGGGGAGTTCAGCCTCGTCGCCAAACTCTGCGCGCCAGGCGTCGTCAGGACGGCAGAAGCAGCGGTACTGAGTGTGACCAACCTTCCCGCATGCCTGACCAGCCCGATCACATGTGCGAATGACGTACGGGCAGCGAACACTACCCCCAGACGCCCCACGCTGAGCAAACCACTCACGAAGCTGAGGGTCTCATGGGGACGCTGCTGCTGCTGCCTCTGGCCACCACCAGAACCTCCCCTCTGGACCGCTCCACCCCGACCGCCACCACTGCCGCCGCCACCACTCCCACTGCTGCCACCACCGCCGCCACCACTCCCACCGCTACCACCACCGCCGCCACCGACGCCTCAACTCCCACCACCACTTCCACCACCACCACCGCCACCACCACCACCACCACCACCACCGCCACCACCACCGCCTCCACTGCCGCCACCCCCACCACTCTTGCCTCCCTTGCCCTTGCCGCTGTGGCGCCTCCCACTAGGAGCAGAAGCAGCACCAAGGAAGTCAACAGCAGCAGCAGAAGCGACAGAGGGGGCAAGGGGGGAGGGGGAACACCCCTCAAAGAAGGGAGTGCGAGGAGTGCCATGAGAAGGTGTATGATGAGGTCGTCGACTGTGGACAAGGCCGACAGCTCAGGAAAGAGGTAGGGCAGTATGAGTCGGCCTAGAGCAGCAGTGGCAGGGGAGGAGTGCACGCGTTTGGCTAACGGCAGGTGGTTGCGAACGGCGAGGCGAGCAGTAGCGTCACGGGTAAGCCACTGTGAGCGAGTCGCACTGTCAGCTGTCTCGGGGGGGGCGAGAGAGCTCCTAGACGTGTGGTCAAATAAGGAGACACTGTCCTTAGACTCGCTCAGTAGGTACAGCTGTAAGTCGTCTAGCCAGGTCTCAAACTGGATCGGACGGCCCTCAGAATCGAAGGTGAGAACATAGAGGCCATAACGGGCAGAGCAGGGTGGCGCACAACCAGCAGGGCAACACGCAGGCAAGGCAGGGCGGCGCGCAGGAAGCAGGGAGGCACGCAAGTCTGTTCGGGGCGACGCGCGGGCACTAGGGAGGCGCGCAAGCCAGGGCGGGGCGGCGCGCGGCCGGGGAAGGGCGGCGTGCGGCCAGGGCAGGGTGGTGCGCTGCCAGCAGGGCGGCACGCGGACACGGGGGGAAACGGGCAGATCAAGGCGGCGCACGGGCCCTAGGATGATGCGACGGGCAGGGCAGGGCGTGCGCGGGCGGCGCGACGCAGGGCAGGGCGTGCGCGGGGCGGCGCGACGCAGGGCAGGGCGTGCGCGGGGCGGCGCAACGCAGGGAAGGGCAAGGTAGGGCAACGCGACTAGTGGGGCAGCGCGACGGGCAGGGTACTCTTCGGTGGGCCCTAAAAAAACGGTCGTGGAATAGGACCTGCTCTGAAACCATGTCAAAATACTGAACGAGAATGATGGCATTGAGAACAAGATGAATACAAGTACTAGCCCTAATTGGGTTGTACCCTTTAAGGGTTACCCCACTATAGCCTACGCAACATAACCATTATCATGTTTTGACACCTACTGTTACCGTTAGACTGGTACATTAGCCCATCGTTCCATGTCAGCCTGCTCCACCCGTACATCCCCACCACAAGCCAACTGCCACGCAATCGCCCACCGTCAATGACTCGACCTGCATCGGAGCCGATCGTCGACCCCGAAAAAAAACTAAGCCATCGGATTCGCTACCCCGCAGGAATCAGGAGGATCGAGTTCCTCGTTCGCTGGAAGGACCGCATCCCGACCAAATACAGCTAGGTGCCCCTGGCCAACATCGAAAACCACCCTGCCCTGCAAGTGTACCTGAGGAGCTGGGATTTTCGTGGTATACATGCACTCGCGTAGCAGAGAAGGTTTTTTCAGGGGGTGGGTAGTGTAAGGATTTTTCCACCATTCTTTACGGCGTGCTTCAATACCGCGTACAGCAGCAGCCGTTGTTCGCCCGTTACTGCTAACGGGGCTTCGCCAACCTTCGCGTGCATTATTCACCAAACCATGCACTGTTGGCCCGGCCGTGTCAGCCTACGCTTCGGGACTAGCCCGAACCTTGATGCCAGCATCGCACTAGGTAGCTTGCACGCACCGCGTAACCACTTGCATGTTTCGTATAGGTATTTTCCCATGCCTTCGCTCATAATTTGTACTCGGTTGACGCCCGAGTGCAATTTTCTCGATTTAGATCATTGCACCTGTAACAAAAATATAGGGTATATGAAAAACAATTGAAGGACGTTACGAAACACGTTCCAATTCGTTTTGAATGGTTCATCCTGGTGCGCAATGTGGTAAGAGCCGAAAACCGCGCCTAAACGTAATTGACCGTATTCAACCACGTCCGCTTCTGAGCCTTTTTTCGACCACCACCGCAAACTTGAACGCGTTCATCCAAGGGATCACTCTCCGCAACTCCCGCACTTGTCGCAACTCTCTACTCGAGCTGGGTACTGATACTCGAGGCAGAAGCTTGTTTGCGCTGCGGCCAGCCAGAGTTTGAAGCACGCCTTTGTGCATTGGGATTGGCCAACTTAACGCGTTCACTAGCCGCACGCTCGCGCCTCCCGAACGGCTTTCCTCCCGTCATCGCCGCTCCCCTCGTCCACTCATTCGCGTTCCTCCCCCTTGTGCCCACCATGACGACACTCGCCACACCCTTGGTCGACCTTCTCGCTGCCGCAACACCATCATCATCTAGTCCTAAAGTCCACCGAATGCGCGTTTCCGGGCCTCGGCGCAGTGCCGATCCCCTTGAGCTTCCTCTCCTCCCCTCACCCCCTCCCGTCCTCCTCTCCTCCCCCTCACCCCCACCCCTCCTCTCCTCCTATCCTTCTTCCGTGACGAAACTCGTTACATGATCCACGAGCCAATTTCGAGGAATAATAATTCATCATGTGCGATTGACCACTCGCTCTGAATATAAATCGACGCCCGCTCCCGAGGGCTCAATCACATTCTCCCACCGCTCCTCGCTCATTGCGCGCCTTCGTCTCCTCCCTTCTCAGTGGCACTTTCTTAATCGCACCTTTTCAATCGCATCTTCTCAGTCGCACCTTTTCAATCGCATCTTCTCGGTCGCACCTTGAGTGGCATCGTCTCAGTGGCACCTTCTCAGTCGCATCGTCTCAGTGGCAGGTCCCGCCCAATCTCACCTCATCGCGAGTGCCAGCGTCGTCAGTCCCATCCCGGCGGTTCAACTCGGGCCTGAAGCTCGTTGCCATCGCCACGTCATCGTCATCCCACTCTTCCCGTTTCCTCGGGCCGCCTTTGGACGCGCCTCAAAAACCCAAACTTCCCGTTCCCCGCGCCGACTCCTGTCGCCATGATTCGCTACACGCGCCTGTCCGGCCAGTGTGGCCTTGCCGCGGTCGTCGCTGGTGTCGTTGCCATCAGCTTCCTCGCGACCCACGCCAGCGCCGCTGAAGGTGAGTAGGCTGACTGCCACACGCCACTGGCAGAAGGCTTGTGGTGCTGGCGCGTGGATGAGTGCTGGCGTGTGGATGAGTGCTGGCGTGTGGATGAGTGCTGGCGTGTGGATGAGTGCTGGCGTGTGGATGAGTGCTGGCGTGTGGATGAGTGCTGGCGTGTGGATGAGTGCTGGCGTGTGGATGAGTGCTGGCGTGTGGATGAGTGCTGGCGTGTGGATGAGTGCTGGCGTGTGGATGAGTGCTGGCGTGTGGATGAGTGCTGGCGTGTGGATGAGTGCTGGCGTGTGGATGAGTGCTGGCGTGTGGATGAGTGCTGGCGTGTGGATGAGTGCTGGCGTGTGGATGAGTGCTGGCGTGTGGATGAGTGCTGGCGTGTGGATGAGTGCTGGCGTGTGGATGAGTGCTGGCGTGTGGATGAGTGCTGGCGTGTGGATGAGTGCTGGCGTGTGGATGAGTGCTGGCGTGTGGATGAGTGCTGGCGTGTGGATGAGTGCTGGCGTGTGGATGAGTGCTGGCGTGTGGATGAGTGCTGGCGTGTGGATGAGTGCTGGCGTGTGGATGAGTGCTGGCGTGTGGATGAGTGCTGGCGTGTGGATGAGTGCTGGCGTGTGGATGAGTGCTGGCGTGTGGATGAGTGCTGGCGTGTGGATGAGTGCTGGCGTGTGGATGAGTGCTGGCGTGTGGATGAGTGCTGGCGTGTGGATGAGTGCTGGCGTGTGGATGAGTGCTGGCGTGTGGATGAGTGCTGGCGTGTGGATGAGTGCTGGCGTGTGGATGAGTGCTGGCGTTTGGTTCAGCGGCGCACAATCATAGCAGAAACTGACTCGTTTGAACCCCCTTTCCCTACCTTGCCTGTGTGCTGGTGTGTGTGCCTCTTCGCCCCTGCGTGAAACAATCACGATTTCTGTGCAGACCTGTGTGCCAACGAAGACTGTGGAGAAGCTACCTGCACTGTTGATATAGACATGCCCGTGTGCGTGTGCAAGGACGGTTTTGTATTCGACGATGACCACAAGACGTGTGTGGTGGGTGAGTGCTAGTGTGTGGGTGAGTGCTAGTGTGTGGGTGAGTGCTAGTGTGTGGGTGAGTGCTAGTGTGTGGGTGAGTGCTAGTGTGTGGGTGAGTGCTAGTGTGTGGGTGAGTGCTAGTGTGTGGGTGAGTGCTAGTGTGTGGGTGAGTGCTAGTGTGTGGGTGAGTGCTAGTGTGTGGGTGAGTGCTAGTGTGTGGGTGAGTGCTAGTGTGTGGGTGAGTGCTAGTGTGTGGGTGAGTGCTAGTGTGTGGGTGAGTGCTAGCGCTGTGGGGGAGTGCACAATCATAAGCAACATTTTCACCCATTTAACCTGCTCTCCCTGCGTCACCATTTAACCTGCTCTCCCTGCGTCACCATTTAACCTGCTCTCCCTGCGTCACCATTTAACCTGCTCTCCCTGCGTCACCATTTAACCTGCTCTCCCTGCGTCACCATTTAACCTGCTCTCCCTGCGTCACCATTTAACCTGCTCTCCCTGCGTCACCATTTAACCTGCTCTCCCTGCGTCACCATCGCTTCCTCTGCAGACCCGTGTGCCGGCAGCGGGGTGTGTGGGTTAGAGGGTTCCTGCACCACTCTCGGTCCTAACGATTTTTTCTGCTATTGCGAGAATGGCCTTGCCTTCAACGAGGCTGACAAGACGTGCTATGGTGAGTGCTGCACTCGTGAGCAGTAGCTTCATTCCTTGAGGCATCTCATCGTTTCAGTCTCACTGGTGAGCTTTAGGCACTACATTCCTTGAGGCATCTCATCGTCTCATCGTTACATTCCTTGAGACACTGAGAGGCGCCGCTGAGAGGCAGGGCCGGAAACGTTCACCCCTCCTCACTCCTCCCGTGCCTTCCCCCCTGTCTGGTCTGCCCCCTTGCTCTCCTCTCTCCTGTCCTGCCTCCAAACCGCCATCATCGTCACGCAACCTTCAACGGCCATGATCTGGCATTGCCCGTCTCCTTGAACGGCTGTCAGCTCCCTTGGCGCGGACGACAGTGGCGCTGCAGCAAGGAGGCTCCAGAAGCATTGTGCCCGCCACCTTCTTTTTGCCGCTGCCGGCAGAGCAGGCCAGTGGCAGCAGTGCGTGCGGCAACCTGTATGTCACCATCGAAGGCACCGCCAAGATCACCGTCGTGTGGAATGCCTCCAACCCCACCTCGCCTTCCCGCGACGCCCCTAGCAACGCCATGTGCAAGAGCTTGTCGTTCTACGCCGAGTCGGGCTGCACGAAGAAGCTGGGCTTCACCATTGCGCGTCCTGCAAAGAAGGGCAGTTCCTACCCCGTCACCATCAAGTGAGTGAGCGTTATGCATGCAACTGCATGGTTTGTTCCAATGTGCTTGCATCACATAGTACGGCACTTTTCTATCACCAGAAATTGCTTGACTGTCTCGTAGTTGTAGTGTGAATGGACCCTAGCTCGTCCTAAGCTTTGCTCTTTCCCATCCTTACCTCTCCCGCACTCAGGACTGTCAAAGGAATCCGTTCGCTGTTATCAGTTGGCTGTGAGATCAGTAAGTGCGAGTGCATGCACGTTACGCTGGTGTTATTTTCCCTTCACGTAAAGAGTGTCACGTGCACATTAGAGAAGATCTCCAAGCACGCTAGCTTGTGCTTTGCTCATTCTGATGAAATCAATGAAACGAGAGAGATACCGTAAGATAGAGCGAGACACCCAAGCTCTTCTTTTTTGTGATTCTTTCATTCGACTCACCATGCCTGAAAATCCATTCCCCCCTTCTTCATGTCTGGATTGTTTGTCTCTCTGTGGTGCCCACAACAGCCATGTGTGAGAATGATTGTGGAAGTGCACAGTGCGTTGTGAAGGGGGGCCAGCCACAGTGCCAGTGCCCCGAGGGCCTCGTGTTCAACGCTGCTAAGAAGCGCTGCCTCGACCCGTCTCTTGCTCCTCGTAGGCGACCCTAGCTGGATGGACAGGGGGCAAGGACGTCATATCCGGGAGGTGGGAGGGGGGGGGAGAGAAGGGGGGGGGGGGGGGGGGGATGGAGCAACGGTGGGAGCAACCGTATGCGGTAGCTTGGAGGCTAGGGAACTACCGTAATCACCCGGACATACCACCCGCCGAAATAGAACACCCCCCGGGTGGCTTGTGCGGGGTGGGTGCTATAGCGGACCTCGTTTCTACTATACCCCCCTTTTGGGCCGATCCGGTATAAGACCCGGGGGGGGGGGTGTTTGTACGGAAAAAATTGTTGTTTTTGCCTAAATTTTGCGCAGGGACGTGATCGCACCAGCGAGGCTGCTAAGCCTGTTGCGGGACTCCCGCCTCTGTGACTGCATGAATCCTCGTCGAGCGACGGGGGGTGTGTTTTCGACCAATCAGGGCATGATAGAGGGTCTGTTGGAGCTTGCAATGTGGCAGCTTCCACTCGAGGCTAAGGGCGTGTGCACTAGGGGTTCAAACTTCTGTCTAAGTTCGAAATTTTAGCGAGGTTCTAATCGGTGCAAAGCGGTGAATGTTTGAACTTTGACAAATTTCGCCCACAGTGCACACGCCCTAACGTTATCACCTCATCCTCGGTTTTGCGCACCGAACCAACAATCTACCACCGCAGCAAGCATGTACATTTTGTTCCCAACCGTTTCTGCTTTAAAAAAAATGTACATTATAAAAAGACCCGGGTGTTATGTAGCTTTTTCCCATGACAAGACCCCCCCCCTTTTTTTGATGTAGTTATCATAGCACCCTAGGGTGGTATGTCCGGGTGATTACGGTATTTGCCTGACAGGTTGGTTGGCTGGTTCACTTGTGTATGGTACTAGAAATGGGATTACCAGTGTGTGTGTGCTTCCCTGTACAGTAGAATTTACTTTTACCTCCTTCAGACTGCTGTTTTTTGGGTTGCGAAGCAACCTATTACAATCGTTATGTTCATTTTTTTTTCTTCCACTACGGTATATTAAAAAAATTCTAGTGAATGATAGCTAAGTGACTACCGGTATGTATTTGCCATGGCAATTAGCCAGGGCCTCAGATGTCAGAGAAAAAAGGCTGAATTAGTGTCTAGAGGCTGATTTCACAGACATGTGGAAGAGGTGTTGGCTGAAATTTCAGTTTTTTTTTTTAAGTAGTTGGCTGATTTTTCAGTTTTTTTTTTTAAGGTGTGGCTGAATTCCCAGCGTTTTTTTACAAGTGTAGTCTGATTGATCAGACTTGTAACGCGAGAGTAGGCTGAAATCACGCTTGTACAGATTCGTGCTGGAGCCGCGAGATTCGGCTGTCCAGGTACAACCACCGTCAATCACGCTAATGTGGCCATGTACAGCGCCGGCGCAGCGGGAAAACGAATTTCCCCGTCGCGTCGGTTGCTTCGTTGGCACCGACAGAATGCTGTAAGTGATGGGACTGGTTGTTTAACCAATCACATCCCTTATGGGCCAATCACCCACCACCAGTGCAACACAGCAAAGCACTGCACTCACTCACGACAAGACACCCACCTCAAGTGCGTGCATGGTGCCCCCACGTCGCGCCGCGTTGCAGTTGGGTGGTGAGAAGGAGAGGGCCTTCTTTTGTGGCTCCGACCGTGAACTTGACGGCCTAGAGGAAGCCACGACGGGGCTTGATATGCTCCTGCGCTCGCTAGGCACTGGTCTCCACGCTACCAGGCCTCCTACAACAAAGCCTGCTCCAGTTGAGAGGGTGAACCGCGACCACCCACCGCCATCTACAAGCCCGGACTCCATCCGGAGTGAACCTGCTGCGCCTGCTGCCGTCTCCGACACAGTGGTTGTCGAGTCGCCTGCAACGCGCAACTTCAAACTGAAGCAGGCGACGCTGATCTGGGCAAAGCCTTCTTCCAGCACCGCCGTCGAGCAACCTGTCGTGACCAACTCATCCCCTCATCCATCATTGCTCGTTGACCTTTCGGAAGCAGTTGAAGCAGTCTATGCAGACGCTCTCTTGAAGTACAAAAATAGGTGGTCTGAGAGGTTCCCGTGGCTTGTGCTAACCAAATCTAAATCTGGTTTCCCAGCTTTTAAGTGCAGTGTCTGCACCAAGCATGCCGGACTCAGAGGACGTTGTGGCCAGACAGGGAGCGGGGCCACCGACGTGCAGACGCAGGCGTTTCGCAAGCACGCCGGCACAACGAAACACAAGCTTGCGATGGAGAAGCAGGAGGCCCTGCTGAACGCGGCCTCGAAGCAGCCACGAATCGACCAACATCGAGCCGCCGTCGATGCTGAGAAGAACCGAGTCGTGGCGTTGCTCGACTCCATGCTGTTCGTCAGTTCATGCGATGCGCCCATGGGAACATGGGTAAAGCTGGTGCAGTACCTCGCGCGCAAGGGGGTTCAAGGCTTCCCAAAGAAGGGATATGGCACCTACTACACAACGTGAGTACACCTTCCCCCTGTATTTTGTTGGTGTGTTGTGATGTTTGTACATTAACCTACTTCTAATCTCCTGTTTTCTGTTTCCCTGTGGGCAGGTACGGCTTCGGTGAGCTCACGCAGGCCCTTGCTACCTGGCTACAGACAACTCAGCTAGAGCACATCCTGACAAGCCCTTTCATCGGCATCTGCATCGATGAAAGCACGGATCGGCTCAGGGGGAAGCACATGATCCTGTACGCCTCGTTAATTCGCGACAACGTGCTCGTGACCGAGTTTATGCAGCTAATCACGGTGGAAAAGGCGGACGCTTCATCTCTTCTGAGCGTCCTGCTTTCCCACTTGCAGGCCGTCGGTGTCGACCTGCAGAGGATTTCCGGCATTTGCACCGACGGCGCACGAGTGATGATGGGGACTAAGGCCGGATTGGTTGTCCGACTGCGACAGAAAATCCCGCACCTTGTCTCCGTTCACTGCATCGCGCACAGGTTAGTGAGCTATGCGGTTCAGTTTCCATCCCGTTTCCACTGTCTGTTTAGGACATATCTGATTTCCCCCGTGTGATGTGTTCCACTTGCAGGGAAGCACTTGCAGCGAAGGATGCGGCAGAGGAGCTCCCCGTCTTCGACATGGTCGACGATCTTATCCGGGCTGTGGCAGATTTGCTTGGTCGGTCGGGACCGCGCCACGCACGGTTCATGGACCTGCAAGAGGTCATCACCGAAACAAGCCTTGAAGTGCAAGGCATCCACTCCGTTCGGTGGCTGTCACGGGGGGATGCCGTCCGTCGCCTGGTCGCTGTCTTGCCGGCAGTGATTGTGCTGCTGAAGGAGCTTAACAGCAAAATGTTCGCGCTGGCAAGCTCCTATCGTTTTCACTTCTTCCTTTACTTCCTGGCAGATGTGCTTGAGCAGCTCAACATCTTGAACAAGACCTTCCAGCGGAGACAGGTGAGGTGGTGCGATTTTCCCCATGCATGTAACCCTATTTCGGCCGTCACTAACATTGTCACTGTATGCCTTCGTCTGTCCAGCTTGATCTGGTGTCTTTGCATGCGCAGATCAAGCGGACCACGCATCACATCGAGAGCCGCTACGTGGACTGCGGCGATGACTTCGGCGGTGGCAGCAGCCAGTGGCTGTCACCTTTCCTGGAGCGCCATGGCCCGGGGTGTAGCCGCGAAGTGAAGGTGGAAGGTGTCGACAGTGACGGCCGGCCATCTACAGTCACGTTCACCCTTCACGACGAGCCCGTGGACTCGTACAGCGGCCCGGAAGACCACGACGGCTGCATCCAGTTGTGCACCGAGTTCGCGGAACGGATCGTGGCGAACCTGGAGGGTCGGCTCGGTGATCTCGACTCGCTTTCAGGAGTCCGCCTCTTCACTCCTGATGCATGGCCACAGGGCAAGTCCGAGCGGAATGCGCGTTGCCAGGAGTGGCTCAACTCGCTGGTGACGATGTTCAAGGCTCAGGACCGTGAGGAGATTTTGCCAGGTTCGTTAAGCCTAACTTGTCAAGTCATGACTTCATCCATATGTTTGAATGACAATCCTTTGGTTCAGTTTGCTCCTTTGTCTCTTCTGAACCCTGCCTCCCTCCCTTCCACCAGGCATCAAAAAGAGGCAGGCAGTCAAGGAGCTTCGCCTCTTCTGTTCAGTCCTTGCGTGTGCCCCAAGGAAGAGCGGGGCTTCCACAGCGGTCCGACGGCGATCCTGAAGACGCCAGACTGGCGGGAGAGCTACCCCAATCTGGTGCAGCTCTGGGTGGTGGTGGCTGTGATTCCCCTCAGCACAGTGGAGTGTGAAAGGGGATTCACCCGGCAGAACGTGAATAAGACATGGCGGCGGGGGGGGATCAAGGACGCGAGACTGGGGGACCTCATGTGTCTGTCCCTCATGCAGTACGAGCCCAACTACGATGAGGTAGTTGAGATTTGGCGGAGTTACAGAAAGCGCAAGCCTTTCAGTAATGCCCCCATCTTCACCTCGACCCTAGGCGACAAGAAGGGCAAGCATGAGGAGCCAATAGATGAAGATGATGAGGAGCCAGTAGGAGATGCATGAGGTAGTTCTAGTGATGAAGATGATGAAATGAGCAGCTAACTTCATGTAGTGTAGACTGTGTAGTGCTTATCCATGTACTGTAGTGCCTTGAGCAGCTGACGTAGTGTAGTGTCATTAGTGTAGTGTAGTGTAATGTCACATGCTACACATCGTATGAATAAAAGTGCTGAAACTTAGATCAGCCTTCGTTTTTTAGAGAGGCTGATTAGTCAGCGTTTTTTTAAGGACTTGTCTGAAAGTTCAGCTTTTTTGTTACACCCAACTCTGATAGATCAGCCTAGGGTAGCTTGCTAAGGCTGACGTATCAGCCAAGCTAAAAACGAATATGAGGCCCTGCAATTAGCACTTCGTTCTCATTTCCTAGTTTGGATGAACCACCGTATCACCCCGGATAGAAGCGCATATGCGCTTATAATAAAATCAGTTTTTTTGGGGGGGGGGGGGGGGGGGGGGGGGGGGTTAATTGAGTATCGGCCATAAGCGCCGGCGCTTATATAATGACAAATATAGAATTATAACTTAAACGCACCAAACTGTACATTTTTGTCAAGTAAGTTCAATCGAGTCGAAATTTTACAGCTTCCTGAATCAGAATCGCGCGAGGGCGATTCTCTGACGCTGAACAGAGCATTTGGCACATCAATTTGCCCGCGTGCCACCTCGTCCTGACTGGACGCGCAACCAGTCAGGACCTCGAAAGTCAAACAAGGTGAAAATGGGTGCTGACTCGCTTGGAAGTTGAGATTCGCTACCGTTTTAATCAGGATTGAAAAAATAAAATTATGCATGCGCTTATAATAAATCAGGGGTTTACAAGGGGGGCGCTTATAATCAAGTTCCGGCCATAAGCGCCATGCTCCAGATAGAAGCGCCGGCACCTTTAATCGGACGGCGCCTATATCCGGGGCCATACGGTATACTATACGGACGAAATATGAACATGCGTTACTAAAACGATGTTACTTTGAATGCATAGTTGTTCATTTCGTAATGCATATGACGGGCGATGTTATGCATAATCGAAGTATAATGATGGATATGATGTAAAATGCATAAATATAATGCAGTGTGTTATATGTTGGTAGGCCAATATGGGGTACAACCCCAACTAGGGTTTCATATTTGTACTCAAACTTCTGCTAGTTCATTCATTCTTGCCTAGTGATTCTGATATATGCTACTGTGGTGAATGTACCGGTAGTACCGGTATATACTTCGGTCCAATATAGTGAAATGAATGCATAGCATGATGGAAATGCGTAACAGTTAATTGACCCAGACCCTATGCTACCGCATCCCCTGCCTAGCATGTGGGGGAGCTGAATAGCATAGGTCTTGAATCATTCAACTGTTACATGAAACAACTGTCAAACTATATTTGTTGTTTGTATGTTGTAGGCTACAGTGGGGTAGCCACTAAGGGGTACAACCCCTTTAGGGTTTCATACTTGTATCACATTCTTGCCTTAGTTCATCCTATTCTAGTCTATTATCTTGACATGGTATTAAGAGCCATGGGTCCTTAGGGCCTAAGCTTTTCATAGGGACCACCTGTTTACCGCGTTACCCCACTGCCCTACCCCGAGTCGCGCTGCCCCTGTCAGCCACGCGCCAC
>CANIUD010000700.1:0-55000 GCA_947470075.1 Closterium sp. Yama58-4
CCTCTCCACAGGCTTAGTCATGGAGGTCGCTCGTACCTCCCTGACCCATGCGGCTGCTCCCCACTTTCTGTGGCCGTTTGCGGTCCGGTACGCTGCGCATCAGCTCAACCTCTGGCCCGTGTCTCCTTGCCGGAGACTTCCCCGACTCTGCGGTGGAGGAGAAGGTTGGCGATGCGTCGCGTTCCGGGTCTGGGGATCTCGAGCCTTTGTCCGCGACACGTCTGCGGACAAGCTCTCACGTCGCACTGTTCCCTGTGTCTTTCTTGGCTTTGTTCCCGACGCGCCTGGATGGCAGTTTTACCACGTCACCTCGCGCCGGGTTCTGGCCTCTCAGGACGTCACTTTTGACGAGTCCGTCCCCTTCTACCGCCTCTTCCCCTACCGCACTGCCCCCCCCCCCGCCTCTCTTCCTCGCTCCAGGTGCTGAGGTACCAGACCCCCTCCCCCCTCAGGGTGCCGCTCCCTCAGGTGTGTCCCAGGTAGACCCGGGTGAGCCTGTCGAGGTAGCTGTTGACTCGCGTCCTGCGTCTGGGGGTGCTGAGCCTGGAGGTGCGGAGCCTGGGGGTGCTGAGCCTGGAGGCGCGGAGCCTGGGGGTGCTGAGCCTGGAGGTGCGGAGCCTGGGGGTGCTGAGCCTGGAGGTGCGGAGCCTGGAGGTGCGGAGTCTGGAGGTGCTGAGTCTGGACGTGCTGAGTCTGGGGGTGCTGAGTCTGGGGGTGCTGAGTCTGGGGGTGCTGAGTCTGGGGGTACTCCACCTGGAGGAGCCCTCTCCTCCCAGCAGCTGCAGGAGAGTACTCGAGTACTGCCGCCTCCGGAGAGGTGCTTCTGGAGCTCGTCCCGGTACTTCCCCTCCTACCCAGGAGCTCCCCCCCATTCAGGTGATCCGCGAGTGGTACACGCGGCGCTGCAGTCTTCGTAGTGGTGCTCCTGGTGCTGCGGACCCGAGCGGTGGTGCTGTTGCTGGTGCTGAGGACCCGGACGCTGGAGCTGCTGCTGGTGCTGAGGACCCGGGGGCTGGAGCTGCTGCTGGTGCTGAGGACCCGGGCGTTGGAGCTGCTGCTGGTGTTGAGGACCCGACCGTTGCGACTGCTGGTGGTGCTGAGGACCTGACCAGTGGCCCTGCTGCTGGTGCTGAGGACCTGGGCGTTGGAGCTGCTGCTGGTGCTGAGGACCCGACCGGTGGTGCTGCTGCTGGTGCTGAGGACTCGGACGTTGGGGCTGCCACTGGTGTCCCTGCTGTTTCTGGAGACGCTGCGCGGCCGCGACCGTACTTCGTACCGCTCCTTCAGCAGGTTCTTGGTCAGGCTCCTCCTCTTAGTCCTCCTCCCTCCGTAGCGTGTCCTCCGCCTGTCCAGCCGCAGTCACAGTTACCGCCTGTCTCGCCTCTCCCTGCTCCCTCCCCTTACGCTGGTCCCACAGGAGGTCTTACAGAGCGTCGTGAGCCTGAGTCTCGTCCTGCGTCGCCTGTTCGTACCGCTCGCACTGGTCGTCGTGTCCCACGTGAGCGTCCTCCTCCTGTCCCTGGCACTCACTACATGACTCTACGTCCCTCCACTGCTCCGCAGCGTGTCCCGCTGCCGTCTCCTCCTGCGTCCTCTCTTCCTACTCTTCCTGACCCGGAGTCTGACTCCTGTCGTGCTGCCAGTCCCACTGTCACGCGTCTCCTTGCTACAGTTGTCACTGACCCGACCTTTGAGTCCTCTGCTGCGTCTGCCCTGGTCGCTGAGTTGGTTGACTTTGCTGCTCGCTGTCGCCTAGACTACGCTGCCAGCCTTGTCGCTAGGTCTGAGTCTGCGTCTGCCTGTCCTCCGTCCGTCGGGGGTGAGTGTGCCCTCGGCACGGACGTCCTTGAGGACAGACAGGAGGAGTTCCACTGCCTTGCTGCTGCTTTGCCCCGTCTCGTGTCCTTGCTAGTTGCCCCTGAGGGAGACCCGGATGCACCAGACATCCCGACCCCGCGCTCTTACGCTGAGGCGATGGCGGGTCCCTACTCCTCTCAGTGGCAAACAGCCATGGACGCAGAGATGGCCTCCTGGAAGTCCACAGGCACCTACGTAGACGAGGTTCCCCCTCCTGGGGCGAACATTGTCAGTGGCATGTGGATTTTCAGGGTGAAGCGGCCGCCGGGTTCTCCGCCTGTTTTCAAGGCGCGCTACGTGGCTCGAGGCTTCAGTCAGCGAGAGGGAGTAGACTTCTTTCAGACCTTCTCCCCCACCCCGAAGATGACTACTCTTCGGGTGCTACTGCACATAGCCGCTCACCGCGACTACGAGCTTCACTCTCTTGACTTCAGCACTGCTTTCTTGCAGGGCAGCCTGCACGAGGAGATCTGGCTGCGTCGCCCCCCTGGCTTCACTGGGTCAGTTCCTCCTGGCACCCAGTGGAGGCTTCAGCGGCCGGTCTACGGTCTCCGCCAGGCGCCACGTGAGTGGCACGACACACTGAGGACGACACTTGCGGCTCTTGGGTTCGCTCCCTCTACTGCTGACCCGTCGCTGTTTCTACGCACCGACACTTCGCTGCCGCCGTTCTACATCTTCGTGTACGTCGACGACTTGGTCTTTGCCACTGCTGACACCGCGGCACTCGCTCACGTGAAGTCGGAGCTGCAGAGGAGACACACGTGCACAGACCTGGGTGAGCTGACGAGCTATCTTGGCTTGCGGATCACCCGGGACAGAGCACGGCGCACCATCACCCTGACTCAGTCACACATGGTGCAGCAGGTTCTCCAGCGCTTCCGCTTCACGTACTCCTCGCCTCAGTCCACTCCTCTGCCTACCGGTCACTCGCTCTCAGCTCTGCCTTCGGATGAGTCCGTAGAGCCGAGTGGCCTGTATCCAGAGCTTGTGGGCTGCCTCATGTACCTGATGACCTGCACTCGACCTGACCTTGCATACCCTCTTAGCATCCTAGCACGCTATGTCGCTCCTGGCCGTCACAGGAAGGAGCACATGGATGCTGCTAAGAGGGTGTTGCGCTACTTGTGCAGTACGTCGGGCATGGGGCTTGTGCTTGGAGGGCGAGACCGGGTTGTTCTCACAGGGCACTCAGACGCTTCTTGGGCAGACGACCAGGCTACTCAGCGGTCGTCCCAGGGTTACACCTTCAGCCTTGGCTCTGGCACAGTTTCTTGGCGTTCTACTCGCTCTTCTTCTGTTCTCAGCTCCAGTTGTGAGGCTGAGATCTATGCCACAGCCATGGCCGCCCAGGAGCTACGCTGGCTGACCTACCTGCTGACCGACCTCGGAGAGCGGCCTCGTTCTCCTCCAGTTATGTACGTCGACAACAAGGCTGCCATTGCCTTGTGTGAGGAGCACAGACTGGAGCACACAACGAAGCACATCGCTCTGCGGTACTTCCTGGCTCGAGAGCTGCAGCAGCGTGGTCAGCTTTGTCTGCGTTACGTGGCCACGGAGGCCAACACTGCTGATGTGTTCACCAAGGCGCTTCAGCCTTGTGACCATCAGCGCTTTTGCACTCTGCTAGGCCTTGTACCTACTGGGCCTCACTTACTTACCTCTTGACCTTGCTTGTACTATGATCACTATATATATATGCCTACTTGTTTACGTTTGCTAGGTTGTGATCACTGTATCTCTTGCTTTGTTATAAACCTGCATGTGAACTGGTCTTGTGACCGCTTGCTTGTGCTCGGAATTTGTGTGGAATCCTTGAGATCCACCCTGAGCTTGTTTTGCTTTGCTTTGACTGGTCTTGTGACCCTGTGGCTGTCTCCCACTGCGCCTATGGGGGTGTGTCAAACATTGCATGTTTATATTGTCTAGGCTGTAGTGGGTTACACCTTAGGGGGTACACAAAGTTAGGGTTTCCTACTTGTACCAAACTCTGTTCTAGTTCATTCATTCCTGCTCAGTTATTTCTGACAGTTATCATAGCACCCTAGGGTGGTATGTCCGGGTGATTACGGTATTTGCCTGACAGGTTGGTTGGCTGGTTCACTTGTGTATGGTACTAGAAATGGGATTACCAGTGTGTGTGTGCTTCCCTGTACAGTAGAATTTACTTTTACCTCCTTCAGACTGCTGTTTTTTGGGTTGCGAAGCAACCTATTACAATCGTTATGTTCATTTTTTTTTCTTCCACTACGGTATATTAAAAAATTCTAGTGAATGATAGCTAAGTGACTACCGGTATGTATTTGCCATGGCAATTAGCCAGGGCCTCAGATGTCAGAGAAAAAAGGCTGAATTAGTGTCTAGAGGCTGATTTCACAGACATGTGGAAGAGGTGTTGGCTGAAATTTCAGTTTTTTTTTTTAAGTAGTTGGCTGATTTTTCAGTTTTTTTTTTTAAGGTGTGGCTGAATTCCCAGCGTTTTTTTACAAGTGTAGTCTGATTGATCAGACTTGTAACGCGAGAGTAGGCTGAAATCACGCTTGTACAGATTCGTGCTGGAGCCGCGAGATTCGGCTGTCCAGGTACAACCACCGTCAATCACGCTAATGTGGCCATGTACAGCGCCGGCGCAGCGGGAAAACGAATTTCCCCGTCGCGTCGGTTGCTTCGTTGGCACCGACAGAATGCTGTAAGTGATGGGACTGGTTGTTTAACCAATCACATCCCTTATGGGCCAATCACCCACCACCAGTGCAACACAGCAAAGCACTGCACTCACTCACGACAAGACACCCACCTCAAGTGCGTGCATGGTGCCCCCACGTCGCGCCGCGTTGCAGTTGGGTGGTGAGAAGGAGAGGGCCTTCTTTTGTGGCTCCGACCGTGAACTTGACGGCCTAGAGGAAGCCACGACGGGGCTTGATATGCTCCTGCGCTCGCTAGGCACTGGTCTCCACGCTACCAGGCCTCCTACAACAAAGCCTGCTCCAGTTGAGAGGGTGAACCGCGACCACCCACCGCCATCTACAAGCCCGGACTCCATCCGGAGTGAACCTGCTGCGCCTGCTGCCGTCTCCGACACAGTGGTTGTCGAGTCGCCTGCAACGCGCAACTTCAAACTGAAGCAGGCGACGCTGATCTGGGCAAAGCCTTCTTCCAGCACCGCCGTCGAGCAACCTGTCGTGACCAACTCATCCCCTCATCCATCATTGCTCGTTGACCTTTCGGAAGCAGTTGAAGCAGTCTATGCAGACGCTCTCTTGAAGTACAAAAATAGGTGGTCTGAGAGGTTCCCGTGGCTTGTGCTAACCAAATCTAAATCTGGTTTCCCAGCTTTTAAGTGCAGTGTCTGCACCAAGCATGCCGGACTCAGAGGACGTTGTGGCCAGACAGGGAGCGGGGCCACCGACGTGCAGACGCAGGCGTTTCGCAAGCACGCCGGCACAACGAAACACAAGCTTGCGATGGAGAAGCAGGAGGCCCTGCTGAACGCGGCCTCGAAGCAGCCACGAATCGACCAACATCGAGCCGCCGTCGATGCTGAGAAGAACCGAGTCGTGGCGTTGCTCGACTCCATGCTGTTCGTCAGTTCATGCGATGCGCCCATGGGAACATGGGTAAAGCTGGTGCAGTACCTCGCGCGCAAGGGGGTTCAAGGCTTCCCAAAGAAGGGATATGGCACCTACTACACAACGTGAGTACACCTTCCCCCTGTATTTTGTTGGTGTGTTGTGATGTTTGTACATTAACCTACTTCTAATCTCCTGTTTTCTGTTTCCCTGTGGGCAGGTACGGCTTCGGTGAGCTCACGCAGGCCCTTGCTACCTGGCTACAGACAACTCAGCTAGAGCACATCCTGACAAGCCCTTCATCGGCATCTGCATCGATGAAAGCACGGATCGGCTCAGGGGGAAGCACATGATCCTGTACGCCTCGTTAATTCGCGACAACGTGCTCGTGACCGAGTTTATGCAGCTAATCACGGTGGAAAAGGCGGACGCTTCATCTCTTCTGAGCGTCCTGCTTTCCCACTTGCAGGCCGTCGGTGTCGACCTGCAGAGGATTTCCGGCATTTGCACCGACGGCGCACGAGTGATGATGGGGACTAAGGCCGGATTGGTTGTCCGACTGCGACAGAAAATCCCGCACCTTGTCTCCGTTCACTGCATCGCGCACAGGTTAGTGAGCTATGCGGTTCAGTTTCCATCCCGTTTCCACTGTCTGTTTAGGACATATCTGATTTCCCCCGTGTGATGTGTTCCACTTGCAGGGAAGCACTTGCAGCGAAGGATGCGGCAGAGGAGCTCCCCGTCTTCGACATGGTCGACGATCTTTTCCGGGCTGTGGCAGATTTGCTTGGTCGGTCGGGACCGCGCCACGCACGGTTCATGGACCTGCAAGAGGTCATCACCGAAACAAGCCTTGAAGTGCAAGGCATCCACTCCGTTCGGTGGCTGTCACGGGGGGATGCCGTCCGTCGCCTGGTCGCTGTCTTGCCGGCAGTGATTGTGCTGCTGAAGGAGCTTAACAGCAAAATGTTCGCGCTGGCAAGCTCCTATCGTTTTCACTTCTTCCTTTACTTCCTGGCAGATGTGCTTGAGCAGCTCAACATCTTGAACAAGACCTTCCAGCGGAGACAGGTGAGGTGGTGCGATTTTCCCCATGCATGTAACCCTATTTCGGCCGTCACTAACATTGTCACTGTATGCCTTCGTCTGTCCAGCTTGATCTGGTGTCTTTGCATGCGCAGATCAAGCGGACCACGCATCACATCGAGAGCCGCTACGTGGACTGCGGCGATGACTTCGGCGGTGGCAGCAGCCAGTGGCTGTCACCTTTCCTGGAGCGCCATGGCCCGGGGTGTAGCCGCGAAGTGAAGGTGGAAGGTGTCGACAGTGACGGCCGGCCATCTACAGTCACGTTCACCCTTCACGACGAGCCCGTGGACTCGTACAGCGGCCCGGAAGACCACGACGGCTGCATCCAGTTGTGCACCGAGTTCGCGGAACGGATCGTGGCGAACCTGGAGGGTCGGCTCGGTGATCTCGACTCGCTTTCAGGAGTCCGCCTCTTCACTCCTGATGCATGGCCACAGGGCAAGTCCGAGCGGAATGCACGTTGCCAGGAGTGGCTCAACTCGCTGGTGACGATGTTCAAGGCTCAGGACCGTGAGGAGATTTTGCCAGGTTCGTTAAGCCTAACTTGTCAAGTCATGACTTCATCCATATGTTTGAATGACAATCCTTTGGTTCAGTTTGCTCCTTTGTCTCTTCTGAACCCTGCCTCCCTCCCTTCCACCAGGCATCAAAAAGAGGCAGGCAGTCAAGGAGCTTCGCCTCTTCTGTTCAGTCCTTGCGTGTGCCCCCAAGGAAGAGCGGGGCTTCCACAGCGGTCCGACGGCGATCCTGAAGACGCCAGACTGGCGGGAGAGCTACCCCAATCTGGTGCAGCTCTGGGTGGTGGTGGCTGTGATTCCCCTCAGCACAGTGGAGTGTGAAAGGGGATTCACCCGGCAGAACGTGAATAAGACATGGCGGCGGGGGGGGATCAAGGACGCGAGACTGGGGGACCTCATGTGTCTGTCCCTCATGCAGTACGAGCCCAACTACGATGAGGTAGTTGAGATTTGGCGGAGTTACAGAAAGCGCAAGCCTTTCAGTAATGCCCCCATCTTCACCTCGACCCTAGGCGACAAGAAGGGCAAGCATGAGGAGCCAATAGATGAAGATGATGAGGAGCCAGTAGGAGATGCATGAGGTAGTTCTAGTGATGAAGATGATGAAATGAGCAGCTAACTTCATGTAGTGTAGACTGTGTAGTGCTTATCCATGTACTGTAGTGCCTTGAGCAGCTGACGTAGTGTAGTGTCATTAGTGTAGTGTAGTGTAATGTCACATGCTACATCGTATGAATAAAAGTGCTGAAACTTAGATCAGCCTTCGTTTTTTAGAGAGGCTGATTAGTCAGCGTTTTTTTAAGGACTTGTCTGAAAGTTCAGCTTTTTTGTTACACCCAACTCTGATAGATCAGCCTAGGGTAGCTTGCTAAGGCTGACGTATCAGCCAAGCTAAAAACGAATATGAGGCCCTGCAATTAGCACTTCGTTCTCATTTCCTAGTTTGGATGAACCACCGTATCACCCCGGATAGAAGCGCATATGCGCTTATAATAAAATCAGTTTTTTGGGGGGGGGGGGGGGGGGGGGGGGTTAATTGAGTATCGGCCATAAGCGCCGGCGCTTATATAATGACAAATATAGAATTATAACTTAAACGCACCAAACTGTACATTTTTGTCAAGTAAGTTCAATCGAGTCGAAATTTTACAGCTTCCTGAATCAGAATCGCGCGAGGGCGATTCTCTGACGCTGAACAGAGCATTTGGCACATCAATTTGCCCGCGTGCCACCTCGTCCTGACTGGACGCGCAACCAGTCAGGACCTCGAAAGTCAAACAAGGTGAAAATGGGTGCTGACTCGCTTGGAAGTTGAGATTCGCTACCGTTTTAATCAGGATTGAAAAAATAAAATTATGCATGCGCTTATAATAAATCAGGGGTTTACAAGGGGGGCGCTTATAATCAAGTTCCGGCCATAAGCGCCATGCTCCAGATAGAAGCGCCGGCACCTTTAATCGGACGGCGCCTATATCCGGGGCCATACGGTATACTATACGGACGAAATATGAACATGCGTTACTAAAACGATGTTACTTTGAATGCATAGTTGTTCATTTCGTAATGCATATGACGGGCGATGTTATGCATAATCGAAGTATAATGATGGATATGATGTAAAATGCATAAATATAATGCAGTGTGTTATATGTTGGTAGGCCAATATGGGGTACAACCCCAACTAGGGTTTCATATTTGTACTCAAACTTCTGCTAGTTCATTCATTCTTGCCTAGTGATTCTGATATATGCTACTGTGGTGAATGTACCGGTAGTACCGGTATATACTTCGGTCCAATATAGTGAAATGAATGCATAGCATGATGGAAATGCGTAACAGTTAATTGACCCAGACCCTATGCTACCGCATCCCCTGCCTAGCATGTGGGGGAGCTGAATAGCATAGGTCTTGAATCATTCAACTGTTACATGAAACAACTGTCAAACTATATTTGTTGTTTGTATGTTGTAGGCTACAGTGGGGTAGCCACTAAGGGGTACAACCCCTTTAGGGTTTCATACTTGTATCACATTCTTGCCTTAGTTCATCCTATTCTAGTCTATTATCTTGACATGGTATTAAGAGCCATGGGTCCTTAGGGCCTAAGCTTTTCATAGGGACCACCTGTTACCGCGTTACCCCACTGCCCTACCCCGAGTCGCGCTGCCCCTGTCAGCCACGCGCCACTGCTGCAGCGCGAATTTTTTTTAGCGCACTGCTCTGCCTGCCCCACCCGCGCGCACTGCTGGCCGCGTCGCGCTGCTGTCGCGTCGCCCCGCCGCCCGCGCGCCTGTCCTGTCCGTGCGCCGCCCGTCGCCGCGCACTGCCCTGCCCGTGGGCAGCCCGCCGCCGCGCCACCTGCTCTGCCCGTGCGCAGCCCGCCGCCGCGCCACCTGCCCTGCTCGTGCGCAGCCCACAGCCGCGCCACCTGCCCTGCCCGTGCGCAGCCAGCCGCCGCGCCTCCCTGCCCTGCCCGTGCGCAGCCCACCGCCGCGCCACCCTGCCCTGCCGTGCGCAGTCCACCGCCGCGCCACCCTGCCCTGCCGTGCGCAACCCGCAGCCGCGCTCTGCCCTGCCCGTGCGCAGCCTGCCCTGCCCTGCCCGTGCGCAGCCTGCCCGCCGCACTCCCTACCCTGCATGTGTGTGCAGTCCGCTTCCTCCCCTGCCGGCTGCCCCTAACCCAGTGAGCGCCGCCTCCTTCTGCCCTGTGCACGCATCCTGCCGCTTGCCCTTTGCCCATGGCGACTTACAATGTTCTCACCTTTGACGCAGAGGGCCGCCCGATCGAATTTGAAACCTGGTTAGACGACCTTAGGCTCTACCTTCAGTGCGAGTCTAAGGATCGTGTGTCCCTGTTCGCTCATACGTCTGGTAGCGCTGCCGCCCCTGCAGACACTGCTGACGCTGACACTCGTGACCAGTGGCTTATTCGCGACGCTGCTGCCCGCCTAGCTGTGCGCAACCACCTACCGTAAGCCGAGCGCGCGCACTTTAGCCAACAGAAAACCGCCAAGGACCTGTTCGACGCAGTCGTAGCTCGCTACAGCTCGCCTGCCACTGCTGCGCTAGGCCGTCTTATCCTGCCCTACCTCTTTCCTGACCTGTCCGCCTTTCCTACAGTCGCTGATCTCAACCCACCCTCCGCACTAGCGACACTCGGGTGCGTGCTGCGACCCCTGCCGACTTCCTCACCAAGAACCCTCCCCCTATCCACTACACCCTCTATCTCCTAGTCACTCGCCTCCCTGACTCTCTTCGCGCTGTCAGGGACACCTTCCTCGCCATGGACCCCACTGAGCTCACTATAGGCGCTTCTCGAGGCACTCCTCGCACCCCCTTCTTCGAGGGGTGTTCCCCTCTCCCCTCCTCCCCTCTGTCGCCACTGCTGCTGCTGTCGACCTCCTTGGTGCTGAGGAGGTTGGGGTTGCGTCTGCTTCCAGTGGCAGGCGCCGCAGCGGCAAGGGGAAGGGCGGCAAGGGTGGTGGTGGGGGTGGTGGGGGTGGAGGCGGTGGTGGAGGCTCGGGTGGTGGCGGCGGGGGTGGTGGGGCGGGGGGGTGGGGGTGGGGGTGTTGGGGTCGGTGGTGGTGGCGGCAGTGGGGGGTGGCAGCGGCGGAGGTGGCGGCGGTGGGAGTGGCAGCGGCGTCGGTGGCGGTGGACGCAGTGGTGCGGCCCGGCACAGCGGCTTTACAGGCAGCCAGGCACAGCAGCAGCAGCGCCAGCGCCTGCCCCGTACGCCGCAGGACCTTCGTGAGTGGTACGCGCAGCGTCAGTCGCCTGGGGGTGGTGGTACCTGCCCGTATGTCATTCGTACGGGTGAGCGTGCTGGTTAGACCTTCGGGAGGTTGCACACCCAGCACCGCTGCTTTTCCCGCCTTAGTGGTGCCTGGCGTGCTCAGTTTCCTGACTGCTCTGAGATGACCAACTGGGCTGAGCTGCTTTGGAGGGGAGTAGAGATCTTTGATCTTGACTATGATGCTATCCTTGCTGCCATGTATGCATTGACTATTAGTGATGAGGGTGACTGTTACCTGTGTGTTCCGCCAGACCCTGGTATAGAGGCTGCTGCTCCAGGTGCTTGTGAGTCTGTTGCCCTTGGTGCTTGTGAGTCTGCTGCTCTAGGTGCTAGTGAGTCTGCTCTCTAAGGTACTGCGCCTACTGAGGCCTTGTACACTTTCACGCTAGACTCAGGTGCCTCCCGCTGCTTCTTCCGCGACAGCACCACAGTCACACCGCTCTCTGCACCGGTTCCCGTCTCCCTTGCTTACCCCTCTGGGGAACCTGTCCTTGCTCGTTCCTCCACTGTCCTCCCCTGTCCGGCGGTCCCGTCTGGCTCACTTACAGGTCTCCACCTCCCCTCGTTCTCCACGAACCTGGTGAGTAACGCCGTCATCCAGGATGAGTGGGTTGACACCTTCACCCCTGGAGGACGTCGTGTGGCGATCTGCACGTGTGCCCGCACGGGCCGCCACCTGGCCACGTTCACCCGTCGGCCTGGGTCGAGTCTGTACACCCTGACTGTCGGGTCTCCCCAGGTTGCTGCTACTGGTCAGGTGTCCTTGTCCGGACTGCAGTCTGCCCCTTGCTTGTGTCGTCGCCTGTCGCACCAGACTCTCCTCTGGCACCACCGCCTTGGTCACCCCTCTCTGCCACGCCTCCGTGGCATGCACTCCCGTCTGCTTGTCTCTGGTCTTCCCCAGTCGCTGCCGTCGCTCCCACGCTCGCCTGCCCCGCCGTGTCTCCCTTGTGTCGAGGGGCGGCAGCGCGCCGCTCCTCACTCCTCCTCGTTTCCCCCGACAGACGCTCCCCTGCAGACTCTCCACATGGACGTGTGGGGCCCAGCCCGCGTCCGGGGACAGGGCCGCGAGCAGTACTTTCTGCTGGTTGTTGACGACTACTCGCGGTACACCACGGTCTTCCCCTTGCGCAGCAAGGGTGAAGTCCCTGCTGTCTTGATCCCTTGGATCCGCGCTGTTCGTCTCCAGCTCCGCGACCGTTTCCAGACGGACTTTCCCGTCCTACGTCTGCACTCTGACAGAGGTGGTGAGTTTTCCTCCGACCTCTTGCAGGACTTTTGTCAGGGGGAGGGCATCCTCTAGTCGTTCACGCTTCCGGCCTCTCCGCAGCGGAATGGGGTTGCTGAGCGCCGCATTGGCCTAGTCATGGAGATCGCTCGCACCTCCATGATCCATGCGGCTGCTCCCCATTTTCTGTGGCCGTTTGCGGTCCGGTACGCTGCGCATCAGCTCAACCTCTGACCCCGTGTCTCCTTGCCGGAGACTTCGCCCACACTGCGTTGGACGGGGAAGGTTGGCGATGCGTCACGTTTCCGGGTCTGGGGCTCTCGTGCCTTTGTCCGCGATACCACCACGGACAAGCTCTCCGCTCGCGCCATTCCCTGCGTCTTCCTTGGCTTCCCTACTGACGCGCCTGGCCGGCAGTTTTACCACCCCACATCGCGCCGTGTTCTGTCCTCTCAGGACAACACGTTTGACGAGTCGGTTCCCTTTTACCGTCTCTTCCCCTACCGCGCTGCCCCCCTTCCCCCCCCCCCCCCCCCCCCCGCGCGCTTCCTCGCTCCAGGTCCGCCCCCGGTAGAACCCCTCTCCCCTCAGGGTCCTGCTCCTTCAGGTGTTTCCCAGGTAGACCCCTCTCCCCTGGTTGAGCCTGTCGAGGTCACTGGAAGAGCGAGGAAGAGCGGCAGGGGGGGGGGGGGGGGGGGGGGGGGAGGGGCAGTGCGGTAGGGGAAGAAACGATAAAAGGGAACCGACTCATCAAACATGACGTCATGAGAGGACAGAACATGGCACGTGGTGGGGTGGTAAAACTGCCAGCCAGGCGCGTCAGGGGGAAAGCCAAGGAAGACGGAGGGAAAGGCGCGAGAGGAGAGCTTGTCCGCGGTGGTATCGCGGACAAAGGCACAAGAGCCCCAGACCCGGAACACCGACGCATCGCCAACCTTCCCCATCCAACGCAGTGTAGGCGAGGTCTCCGGCAAGGAGACACGGGGCCAGAGGTTGAGCTGATGCGCAGCGTACCGGACCGCAAACGGCCACGGAAAATGGGGAGCATCCATGACTAAGCCAATGCTGCGCTCAGTAACCCCATTCTGCTGCGGGGAGGCCGGAAGCGTGAACGACTGGAGGATGCCCTCCCCACGACAAAAGTCCTGTAGGAGGTGGGAGGAGAACTCACCACCTCTGTCAGAGTGCAGATGCAGGACAGGAAGGTCCTGGCGGAACCGCTCGCGGAGCTGGAGACGGACAGCGCGGATCCAAGGGAGAAAGACAGAAGGGACCTCCCCCTTGCTGCACAAGGGGAAGACCGTGGTGTAACACGAGTAGTCGTCAACAACCAGCAGAAAGTATCGCTCGCGGTCCTGTCCATTGACGAGGGCTGGGCCCCACACATCCATATGGAGAGTCAGCAGGGGAGCAGTCGTCGGGGGAAACGAGGAGGAGTGAGGAGCGGCGCGCTGCCGCCCCTCAACGCAAGGAAGGCAGGGTGGCACAGGCGAGGGCGGGAGGGAAGGCAGAGACCTGGGAAGACCAGAGACAAGGAGGCGGGAGTGCATGCCACGGAGGCGTGGCAGGGAGGGATGACCAGGGCGGTGGTGCTAAAGGAGAGTGTGGTGCGTGAGGAGGCGACACGAACAGGGGGCTGCTACCTGACCTGACGCGAACACCTGACCAGACACAGCCACCTGAGCAGGCTCAGTAGTCAGTGTGTACAGGCTCGACTGAGGCCGACGGGTGAACGTGGCCAGGTGACGGCCCATCCGTGCACACGTGCAGATCGACACACGCTGACCCCCAGGAGTGGTGGTAGTGACCATCTCATCTTGGAGGGCAGTGGTACTCATCAAGTTCGTAGAGAACGAGGGGAGGTGAAGACCGGAAAATGAGCCACACGGAACCGCCGGACACGGGAGAATAGTGGAGGAACGTGCAAGAACTGGGCCCCCTGAGGGGTCAGCCAGAGAGACTGCAACAGGTGCAGGGAGTGGTGTGACTGTAGTACTGTCGCAAAATAAGCAGCGGGAAGCACCTGAGTCAAGCGTGAAGGTGTGCAAGGCCTCAGCAGGCGCAGTACCAGAGAGAGCAGGCGCACTAGCACCTAGAGCAGCAGCCTCTATACCTGGGTCGGGCGGCACACACAGGTAACAGTCACCCTCAGCACTAACAGTCAAAGCATACATGGCAGCAAGAATAGCATCATAGTCAAGAGCAAAGATATCCACATCGGTCCTAAGCAGCTCTCGCCAGCGGGGGAGTTCAGCCTCGTCGCCAAACTCTGCGCGCCAGGCGTCGTCAGGACGGCAGAAGCAGCGGTACTGAGTGTGACCAACCTTCCCGCATGCCTGACCAGCCCGATCACATGTGCGAATGACGTACGGGCAGCGAACACTACCCCCAGACGCCCCACGCTGAGCAAACCACTCACGAAGCTGAGGGTCTCATGGGGACGCTGCTGCTGCTGCCTCTGGCCACCACCAGAACCTCCCCTCTGGACCGCTCCACCCCGACCGCCACCACTGCCGCCGCCACCACTCCCACTGCTGCCACCACCGCCGCCACCACTCCCACCGCTACCACCACCGCCGCCACCGACGCCTCAACTCCCACCACCACTTCCACCACCACCACCGCCACCACCACCACCACCACCACCACCGCCACCACCACCGCCTCCACTGCCGCCACCCCCACCACTCTTGCCTCCCTTGCCCTTGCCGCTGTGGCGCCTCCCACTAGGAGCAGAAGCAGCACCAAGGAAGTCAACAGCAGCAGCAGAAGCGACAGAGGGGGCAAGGGGGGAGGGGGAACACCCCTCAAAGAAGGGAGTGCGAGGAGTGCCATGAGAAGGTGTATGATGAGGTCGTCGACTGTGGACAAGGCCGACAGCTCAGGAAAGAGGTAGGGCAGTATGAGTCGGCCTAGAGCAGCAGTGGCAGGGGAGGAGTGCACGCGTTTGGCTAACGGCAGGTGGTTGCGAACGGCGAGGCGAGCAGTAGCGTCACGGGTAAGCCACTGTGAGCGAGTCGCACTGTCAGCTGTCTCGGGGGGGCCGAGAGAGCTCCTAGACGTGTGGTCAAATAAGGAGACACTGTCCTTAGACTCGCTCAGTAGGTACAGCTGTAAGTCGTCTAGCCAGGTCTCAAACTGGATCGGACGGCCCTCAGAATCGAAGGTGAGAACATAGAGGCCATAACGGGCAGAGCAGGGTGGCGCACAACCAGCAGGGCAACACGCAGGCAAGGCAGGGCGGCGCGCAGGAAGCAGGGAGGCACGCAAGTCTGTTCGGGGCGACGCGCGGGCACTAGGGAGGCGCGCAAGCCAGGGCGGGGCGGCGCGCGGCCGGGGAAGGGCGGCGTGCGGCCAGGGCAGGGTGGTGCGCTGCCAGCAGGGCGGCACGCGGACACGGGGGGAAACGGGCAGATCAAGGCGGCGCACGGGCCCTAGGATGATGCGACGGGCAGGGCAGGGCGTGCGCGGGCGGCGCGACGCAGGGCAGGGCGTGCGCGGGGCGGCGCGACGCAGGGCAGGGCGTGCGCGGGGCGGCGCAACGCAGGGAAGGGCAAGGTAGGGCAACGCGACTAGTGGGGCAGCGCGACGGGCAGGGTACTCTTCGGTGGGCCCTAAAAAAACGGTCGTGGAATAGGACCTGCTCTGAAACCATGTCAAAATACTGAACGAGAATGATGGCATTGAGAACAAGATGAATACAAGTACTAGCCCTAATTGGGTTGTACCCTTTAAGGGTTACCCCACTATAGCCTACGCAACATAACCATTATCATGTTTTGACACCTACTGTTACCGTTAGACTGGTACATTAGCCCATCGTTCCATGTCAGCCTGCTCCACCCGTACATCCCCACCACAAGCCAACTGCCACGCAATCGCCCACCGTCAATGACTCGACCTGCATCGGAGCCGATCGTCGACCCCGAAAAAAAACTAAGCCATCGGATTCGCTACCCCGCAGGAATCAGGAGGATCGAGTTCCTCGTTCGCTGGAAGGACCGCATCCCGACCAAATACAGCTAGGTGCCCCTGGCCAACATCGAAAACCACCCTGCCCTGCAAGTGTACCTGAGGAGCTGGGATTTTCGTGGTATACATGCACTCGCGTAGCAGAGAAGGTTTTTTCAGGGGGTGGGTAGTGTAAGGATTTTTCCACCATTCTTTACGGCGTGCTTCAATACCGCGTACAGCAGCAGCCGTTGTTCGCCCGTTACTGCTAACGGGGCTTCGCCAACCTTCGCGTGCATTATTCACCAAACCATGCACTGTTGGCCCGGCCGTGTCAGCCTACGCTTCGGGACTAGCCCGAACCTTGATGCCAGCATCGCACTAGGTAGCTTGCACGCACCGCGTAACCACTTGCATGTTTCGTATAGGTATTTTCCCATGCCTTCGCTCATAATTTGTACTCGGTTGACGCCCGAGTGCAATTTTCTCGATTTAGATCATTGCACCTGTAACAAAAATATAGGGTATATGAAAAACAATTGAAGGACGTTACGAAACACGTTCCAATTCGTTTTGAATGGTTCATCCTGGTGCGCAATGTGGTAAGAGCCGAAAACCGCGCCTAAACGTAATTGACCGTATTCAACCACGTCCGCTTCTGAGCCTTTTTTCGACCACCACCGCAAACTTGAACGCGTTCATCCAAGGGATCACTCTCCGCAACTCCCGCACTTGTCGCAACTCTCTACTCGAGCTGGGTACTGATACTCGAGGCAGAAGCTTGTTTGCGCTGCGGCCAGCCAGAGTTTGAAGCACGCCTTTGTGCATTGGGATTGGCCAACTTAACGCGTTCACTAGCCGCACGCTCGCGCCTCCCGAACGGCTTTCCTCCCGTCATCGCCGCTCCCCTCGTCCACTCATTCGCGTTCCTCCCCCTTGTGCCCACCATGACGACACTCGCCACACCCTTGGTCGACCTTCTCGCTGCCGCAACACCATCATCATCTAGTCCTAAAGTCCACCGAATGCGCGTTTCCGGGCCTCGGCGCAGTGCCGATCCCCTTGAGCTTCCTCTCCTCCCCTCACCCCCTCCCGTCCTCCTCTCCTCCCCCTCACCCCCACCCCTCCTCTCCTCCTATCCTTCTTCCGTGACGAAACTCGTTACATGATCCACGAGCCAATTTCGAGGAATAATAATTCATCATGTGCGATTGACCACTCGCTCTGAATATAAATCGACGCCCGCTCCCGAGGGCTCAATCACATTCTCCCACCGCTCCTCGCTCATTGCGCGCCTTCGTCTCCTCCCTTCTCAGTGGCACTTTCTTAATCGCACCTTTTCAATCGCATCTTCTCAGTCGCACCTTTTCAATCGCATCTTCTCGGTCGCACCTTGAGTGGCATCGTCTCAGTGGCACCTTCTCAGTCGCATCGTCTCAGTGGCAGGTCCCGCCCAATCTCACCTCATCGCGAGTGCCAGCGTCGTCAGTCCCATCCCGGCGGTTCAACTCGGGCCTGAAGCTCGTTGCCATCGCCACGTCATCGTCATCCCACTCTTCCCGTTTCCTCGGGCCGCCTTTGGACGCGCCTCAAAAACCCAAACTTCCCGTTCCCCGCGCCGACTCCTGTCGCCATGATTCGCTACACGCGCCTGTCCGGCCAGTGTGGCCTTGCCGCGGTCGTCGCTGGTGTCGTTGCCATCAGCTTCCTCGCGACCCACGCCAGCGCCGCTGAAGGTGAGTAGGCTGACTGCCACACGCCACTGGCAGAAGGCTTGTGGTGCTGGCGCGTGGATGAGTGCTGGCGTGTGGATGAGTGCTGGCGTGTGGATGAGTGCTGGCGTGTGGATGAGTGCTGGCGTGTGGATGAGTGCTGGCGTGTGGATGAGTGCTGGCGTGTGGATGAGTGCTGGCGTGTGGATGAGTGCTGGCGTGTGGATGAGTGCTGGCGTGTGGATGAGTGCTGGCGTGTGGATGAGTGCTGGCGTGTGGATGAGTGCTGGCGTGTGGATGAGTGCTGGCGTGTGGATGAGTGCTGGCGTGTGGATGAGTGCTGGCGTGTGGATGAGTGCTGGCGTGTGGATGAGTGCTGGCGTGTGGATGAGTGCTGGCGTGTGGATGAGTGCTGGCGTGTGGATGAGTGCTGGCGTGTGGATGAGTGCTGGCGTGTGGATGAGTGCTGGCGTGTGGATGAGTGCTGGCGTGTGGATGAGTGCTGGCGTGTGGATGAGTGCTGGCGTGTGGATGAGTGCTGGCGTGTGGATGAGTGCTGGCGTGTGGATGAGTGCTGGCGTGTGGATGAGTGCTGGCGTGTGGATGAGTGCTGGCGTGTGGATGAGTGCTGGCGTGTGGATGAGTGCTGGCGTGTGGATGAGTGCTGGCGTGTGGATGAGTGCTGGCGTGTGGATGAGTGCTGGCGTGTGGATGAGTGCTGGCGTGTGGATGAGTGCTGGCGTGTGGATGAGTGCTGGCGTGTGGATGAGTGCTGGCGTGTGGATGAGTGCTGGCGTGTGGATGAGTGCTGGCGTTTGGTTCAGCGGCGCACAATCATAGCAGAAACTGACTCGTTTGAACCCCCTTTCCCTACCTTGCCTTTGTGCTGGTGTGTGTGCCTCTTCGCCCCTGCGTGAAACAATCACGATTTCTGTGCAGACCTGTGTGCCAACGAAGACTGTGGAGAAGCTACCTGCACTGTTGATATAGACATGCCCGTGTGCGTGTGCAAGGACGGTTTTGTATTCGACGATGACCACAAGACGTGTGTGGTGGGTGAGTGCTAGTGTGTGGGTGAGTGCTAGTGTGTGGGTGAGTGCTAGTGTGTGGGTGAGTGCTAGTGTGTGGGTGAGTGCTAGTGTGTGGGTGAGTGCTAGTGTGTGGGTGAGTGCTAGTGTGTGGGTGAGTGCTAGTGTGTGGGTGAGTGCTAGTGTGTGGGTGAGTGCTAGTGTGTGGGTGAGTGCTAGTGTGTGGGTGAGTGCTAGTGTGTGGGTGAGTGCTAGTGTGTGGGTGAGTGCTAGTGTGTGGTCGAGTGCGCGCGTGTGGGGGAGTGCACAATCATAAGCAACATTTTCACCCATTTAACCTGCTCTCCCTGCGTCACCATTTAACCTGCTCTCCCTGCGTCACCATTTAACCTGCTCTCCCTGCGTCACCATTTAACCTGCTCTCCCTGCGTCACCATTTAACCTGCTCTCCCTGCGTCACCATTTAACCTGCTCTCCCTGCGTCACCATTTAACCTGCTCTCCCTGCGTCACCATTTAACCTGCTCTCCCTGCGTCACCATCGCTTCCTCTGCAGACCCGTGTGCCGGCAGCGGGGTGTGTGGGTTAGAGGGTTCCTGCACCACTCTCGGTCCTAACGATTTTTTCTGCTATTGCGAGAATGGCCTTGCCTTCAACGAGGCTGACAAGACGTGCTATGGTGAGTGCTGCACTCGTGAGCAGTAGCTTCATTCCTTGAGGCATCTCATCGTTTCAGTCTCACTGGTGAGCTTTAGGCACTACATTCCTTGAGGCATCTCATCGTCTCATCGTTACATTCCTTGAGACACTGAGAGGCGCCGCTGAGAGGCAGGGCCGGAAACGTTCACCCCTCCTCACTCCTCCCGTGCCTTCCCCCCTGTCTGGTCTGCCCCCTTGCTCTCCTCTCTCCTGTCCTGCCTCCAAACCGCCATCATCGTCACGCAACCTTCAACGGCCATGATCTGGCATTGCCCGTCTCCTTGAACGGCTGTCAGCTCCCTTGGCGCGGACGACAGTGGCGCTGCAGCAAGGAGGCTCCAGAAGCATTGTGCCCGCCACCTTCTTTTTGCCGCTGCCGGCAGAGCAGGCCAGTGGCAGCAGTGCGTGCGGCAACCTGTATGTCACCATCGAAGGCACCGCCAAGATCACCGTCGTGTGGAATGCCTCCAACCCCACCTCGCCTTCCCGCGACGCCCCTAGCAACGCCATGTGCAAGAGCTTGTCGTTCTACGCCGAGTCGGGCTGCACGAAGAAGCTGGGCTTCACCATTGCGCGTCCTGCAAAGAAGGGCAGTTCCTACCCCGTCACCATCAAGTGAGTGAGCGTTATGCATGCAACTGCATGGTTTGTTCCAATGTGCTTGCATCACATAGTACGGCACTTTTCTATCACCAGAAATTGCTTGACTGTCTCGTAGTTGTAGTGTGAATGGACCCTAGCTCGTCCTAAGCTTTGCTCTTTCCCATCCTTACCTCTCCCGCACTCAGGACTGTCAAAGGAATCCGTTCGCTGTTATCAGTTGGCTGTGAGATCAGTAAGTGCGAGTGCATGCACGTTACGCTGGTGTTATTTTCCCTTCACGTAAAGAGTGTCACGTGCACATTAGAGAAGATCTCCAAGCACGCTAGCTTGTGCTTTGCTCATTCTGATGAAATCAATGAAACGAGAGAGATACCGTAAGATAGAGCGAGACACCCAAGCTCTTCTTTTTTGTGATTCTTTCATTCGACTCACCATGCCTGAAAATCCATTCCCCCCTTCTTCATGTCTGGATTGTTTGTCTCTCTGTGGTGCCCACAACAGCCATGTGTGAGAATGATTGTGGAAGTGCACAGTGCGTTGTGAAGGGGGGCCAGCCACAGTGCCAGTGCCCCGAGGGCCTCGTGTTCAACGCTGCTAAGAAGCGCTGCCTCGACCCGTCTCTTGCTCCTCGTAGGCGACCCTAGCTGGATGGACAGGGGGCAAGGACGTCATATCCGGGAGGTGGGAGGGGGGGGGAGAGAAGGGGGGGTGGGGGGGGGGGGATGGAGCAACGGTGGGAGCAACCGTATGCGGTAGCTTGGAGGCTAGGGAACTACCGTAATCACCCGGACATACCACCCGCCGAAATAGAACACCCCCCGGGTGGCTTGTGCGGGGTGGGTGCTATAGCGGACCTCGTTTCTACTATACCCCCCTTTTGGGCCGATCCGGTATAAGACCCGGGGGGGGGGTGTTATGTACGGAAAAAATTGTTGTTTTTGCCTAAATTTTGCGCAGGGACGTGATCGCACCAGCGAGGCTGCTAAGCCTGTTGCGGGACTCCCGCCTCTGTGACTGCATGAATCCTCGTCGAGCGACGGGGGGTGTGTTTTCGACCAATCAGGGCATGATAGAGGGTCTGTTGGAGCTTGCAATGTGGCAGCTTCCACTCGAGGCTAAGGGCGTGTGCACTAGGGGTTCAAACTTCTGTCTAAGTTCGAAATTTTAGCGAGGTTCTAATCGGTGCAAAGCGGTGAATGTTTGAACTTTGACAAATTTCGCCCACAGTGCACACGCCCTAACGTTATCACCTCATCCTCGGTTTTGCGCACCGAACCAACAATCTACCACCGCAGCAAGCATGTACATTTTGTTCCCAACCGTTTCTGCTTTAAAAAAAATGTACATTATAAAAAGACCCGGGTGTTATGTAGCTTTTTCCCATGACAAGACCCCCCCCCTTTTTTTGATGTAGTTATCATAGCACCCTAGGGTGGTATGTCCGGGTGATTACGGTATTTGCCTGACAGGTTGGTTGGCTGGTTCACTTGTGTATGGTACTAGAAATGGGATTACCAGTGTGTGTGTGCTTCCCTGTACAGTAGAATTTACTTTTACCTCCTTCAGACTGCTGTTTTTTGGGTTGCGAAGCAACCTATTACAATCGTTATGTTCATTTTTTTTTCTTCCACTACGGTATATTAAAAAAATTCTAGTGAATGATAGCTAAGTGACTACCGGTATGTATTTGCCATGGCAATTAGCCAGGGCCTCAGATGTCAGAGAAAAAAGGCTGAATTAGTGTCTAGAGGCTGATTTCACAGACATGTGGAAGAGGTGTTGGCTGAAATTTCAGTTTTTTTTTTTAAGTAGTTGGCTGATTTTTCAGTTTTTTTTTTTAAGGTGTGGCTGAATTCCCAGCGTTTTTTTACAAGTGTAGTCTGATTGATCAGACTTGTAACGCGAGAGTAGGCTGAAATCACGCTTGTACAGATTCGTGCTGGAGCCGCGAGATTCGGCTGTCCAGGTACAACCACCGTCAATCACGCTAATGTGGCCATGTACAGCGCCGGCGCAGCGGGAAAACGAATTTCCCCGTCGCGTCGGTTGCTTCGTTGGCACCGACAGAATGCTGTAAGTGATGGGACTGGTTGTTTAACCAATCACATCCCTTATGGGCCAATCACCCACCACCAGTGCAACACAGCAAAGCACTGCACTCACTCACGACAAGACACCCACCTCAAGTGCGTGCATGGTGCCCCCACGTCGCGCCGCGTTGCAGTTGGGTGGTGAGAAGGAGAGGGCCTTCTTTTGTGGCTCCGACCGTGAACTTGACGGCCTAGAGGAAGCCACGACGGGGCTTGATATGCTCCTGCGCTCGCTAGGCACTGGTCTCCACGCTACCAGGCCTCCTACAACAAAGCCTGCTCCAGTTGAGAGGGTGAACCGCGACCACCCACCGCCATCTACAAGCCCGGACTCCATCCGGAGTGAACCTGCTGCGCCTGCTGCCGTCTCCGACACAGTGGTTGTCGAGTCGCCTGCAACGCGCAACTTCAAACTGAAGCAGGCGACGCTGATCTGGGCAAAGCCTTCTTCCAGCACCGCCGTCGAGCAACCTGTCGTGACCAACTCATCCCCTCATCCATCATTGCTCGTTGACCTTTCGGAAGCAGTTGAAGCAGTCTATGCAGACGCTCTCTTGAAGTACAAAAATAGGTGGTCTGAGAGGTTCCCGTGGCTTGTGCTAACCAAATCTCAATCTGGTTTCCCAGCTTTTAAGTGCAGTGTCTGCACCAAGCATGCCGGACTCAGAGGACGTTGTGGCCAGACAGGGAGCGGGGCCACCGACGTGCAGACGCAGGCGTTTCGCAAGCACGCCGGCACAACGAAACACAAGCTTGCGATGGAGAAGCAGGAGGCCCTGCTGAACGCGGCCTCGAAGCAGCCACGAATCGACCAACATCGAGCCGCCGTCGATGCTGAGAAGAACCGAGTCGTGGCGTTGCTCGACTCCATGCTGTTCGTCAGTTCATGCGATGCGCCCATGGGAACATGGGTAAAGCTGGTGCAGTACCTCGCGCGCAAGGGGGTTCAAGGCTTCCCAAAGAAGGGATATGGCACCTACTACACAACGTGAGTACACCTTCCCCCTGTATTTTGTTGGTGTGTTGTGATGTTTGTACATTAACCTACTTCTAATCTCCTGTTTTCTGTTTCCCTGTGGGCAGGTACGGCTTCGGTGAGCTCACGCAGGCCCTTGCTACCTGGCTACAGACAACTCAGCTAGAGCACATCCTGACAAGCCCTTTCATCGGCATCTGCATCGATGAAAGCACGGATCGGCTCAGGGGGAAGCACATGATCCTGTACGCCTCGTTAATTCGCGACAACGTGCTCGTGACCGAGTTTATGCAGCTAATCACGGTGGAAAAGGCGGACGCTTCATCTCTTCTGAGCGTCCTGCTTTCCCACTTGCAGGCCGTCGGTGTCGACCTGCAGAGGATTTCCGGCATTTGCACCGACGGCGCACGAGTGATGATGGGGACTAAGGCCGGATTGGTTGTCCGACTGCGACAGAAAATCCCGCACCTTGTCTCCGTTCACTGCATCGCGCACAGGTTAGTGAGCTATGCGGTTCAGTTTCCATCCCGTTTCCACTGTCTGTTTAGGACATATCTGATTTCCCCCGTGTGATGTGTTCCACTTGCAGGGAAGCACTTGCAGCGAAGGATGCGGCAGAGGAGCTCCCCGTCTTCGACATGGTCGACGATCTTATCCGGGCTGTGGCAGATTTGCTTGGTCGGTCGGGACCGCGCCACGCACGGTTCATGGACCTGCAAGAGGTCATCACCGAAACAAGCCTTGAAGTGCAAGGCATCCACTCCGTTCGGTGGCTGTCACGGGGGGATGCCGTCCGTCGCCTGGTCGCTGTCTTGCCGGCAGTGATTGTGCTGCTGAAGGAGCTTAACAGCAAAATGTTCGCGCTGGCAAGCTCCTATCGTTTTCACTTCTTCCTTTACTTCCTGGCAGATGTGCTTGAGCAGCTCAACATCTTGAACAAGACCTTCCAGCGGAGACAGGTGAGGTGGTGCGATTTTCCCCATGCATGTAACCCTATTTCGGCCGTCACTAACATTGTCACTGTATGCCTTCGTCTGTCCAGCTTGATCTGGTGTCTTTGCATGCGCAGATCAAGCGGACCACGCATCACATCGAGAGCCGCTACGTGGACTGCGGCGATGACTTCGGCGGTGGCAGCAGCCAGTGGCTGTCACCTTTCCTGGAGCGCCATGGCCCGGGGTGTAGCCGCGAAGTGAAGGTGGAAGGTGTCGACAGTGACGGCCGGCCATCTACAGTCACGTTCACCCTTCACGACGAGCCCGTGGACTCGTACAGCGGCCCGGAAGACCACGACGGCTGCATCCAGTTGTGCACCGAGTTCGCGGAACGGATCGTGGCGAACCTGGAGGGTCGGCTCGGTGATCTCGACTCGCTTTCAGGAGTCCGCCTCTTCACTCCTGATGCATGGCCACAGGGCAAGTCCGAGCGGAATGCGCGTTGCCAGGAGTGGCTCAACTCGCTGGTGACGATGTTCAAGGCTCAGGACCGTGAGGAGATTTTGCCAGGTTCGTTAAGCCTAACTTGTCAAGTCATGACTTCATCCATATGTTTGAATGACAATCCTTTGGTTCAGTTTGCTCCTTTGTCTCTTCTGAACCCTGCCTCCCTCCCTTCCACCAGGCATCAAAAAGAGGCAGGCAGTCAAGGAGCTTCGCCTCTTCTGTTCAGTCCTTGCGTGTGCCCCCAAGGAAGAGCGGGGCTTCCACAGCGGTCCGACGGCGATCCTGAAGACGCCAGACTGGCGGGAGAGCTACCCCAATCTGGTGCAGCTCTGGGTGGTGGTGGCTGTGATTCCCCTCAGCACAGTGGAGTGTGAAAGGGGATTCACCCGGCAGAACGTGAATAAGACATGGCGGCGGGGGGGGATCAAGGACGCGAGACTGGGGGACCTCATGTGTCTGTCCCTCATGCAGTACGAGCCCAACTACGATGAGGTAGTTGAGATTTGGCGGAGTTACAGAAAGCGCAAGCCTTTCAGTAATGCCCCCATCTTCACCTCGACCCTAGGCGACAAGAAGGGCAAGCATGAGGAGCCAATAGATGAAGATGATGAGGAGCCAGTAGGAGATGCATGAGGTAGTTCTAGTGATGAAGATGATGAAATGAGCAGCTAACTTCATGTAGTGTAGACTGTGTAGTGCTTATCCATGTACTGTAGTGCCTTGAGCAGCTGACGTAGTGTAGTGTCATTAGTGTAGTGTAGTGTAATGTCACATGCTACATCGTATGAATAAAAGTGCTGAAACTTAGATCAGCCTTCGTTTTTTAGAGAGGCTGATTAGTCAGCGTTTTTTTAAGGACTTGTCTGAAAGTTCAGCTTTTTTGTTACACCCAACTCTGATAGATCAGCCTAGGGTAGCTTGCTAAGGCTGACGTATCAGCCAAGCTAAAAACGAATATGAGGCCCTGCAATTAGCACTTCGTTCTCATTTCCTAGTTTGGATGAACCACCGTATCACCCCGGATAGAAGCGCATATGCGCTTATAATAAAATCAGTTTTTTTGGGGGGGGGGGGGGGGGGGGGGGGGGTTAATTGAGTATCGGCCATAAGCGCCGGCGCTTATATAATGACAAATATAGAATTATAACTTAAACGCACCAAACTGTACATTTTTGTCAAGTAAGTTCAATCGAGTCGAAATTTTACAGCTTCCTGAATCAGAATCGCGCGAGGGCGATTCTCTGACGCTGAACAGAGCATTTGGCACATCAATTTGCCCGCGTGCCACCTCGTCCTGACTGGACGCGCAACCAGTCAGGACCTCGAAAGTCAAACAAGGTGAAAATGGGTGCTGACTCGCTTGGAAGTTGAGATTCGCTACCGTTTTAATCAGGATTGAAAAAATAAAATTATGCATGCGCTTATAATAAATCAGGGGTTTACAAGGGGGGCGCTTATAATCAAGTTCCGGCCATAAGCGCCATGCTCCAGATAGAAGCGCCGGCACCTTTAATCGGACGGCGCCTATATCCGGGGCCATACGGTATACTATACGGACGAAATATGAACATGCGTTACTAAAACGATGTTACTTTGAATGCATAGTTGTTCATTTCGTAATGCATATGACGGGCGATGTTATGCATAATCGAAGTATAATGATGGATATGATGTAAAATGCATAAATATAATGCAGTGTGTTATATGTTGGTAGGCCAATATGGGGTACAACCCCAACTAGGGTTTCATATTTGTACTCAAACTTCTGCTAGTTCATTCATTCTTGCCTAGTGATTCTGATATATGCTACTGTGGTGAATGTACCGGTAGTACCGGTATATACTTCGGTCCAATATAGTGAAATGAATGCATAGCATGATGGAAATGCGTAACAGTTAATTGACCCAGACCCTATGCTACCGCATCCCCTGCCTAGCATGTGGGGGAGCTGAATAGCATAGGTCTTGAATCATTCAACTGTTACATGAAACAACTGTCAAACTATATTTGTTGTTTGTATGTTGTAGGCTACAGTGGGGTAGCCACTAAGGGGTACAACCCCTTTAGGGTTTCATACTTGTATCACATTCTTGCCTTAGTTCATCCTATTCTAGTCTATTATCTTGACATGGTATTAAGAGCCATGGGTCCTTAGGGCCTAAGCTTTTCATAGGGACCACCTGTTACCGCGTTACCCCACTGCCCTACCCCGAGTCGCGCTGCCCCTGTCAGCCACGCGCCACTGCTGCAGCGCGAATTTTTTTCGCGACACTTCGTGAGTCATTAGCCCCTTCCGTGACACTTCGTCCGTCCACTGCTCCACAGCGTGTTCCACTGCCGTCCCCCCCTGCGTCTTCTCTGCCTGACGTTCCAGACCCTGAGTCTGACCGTGTACGTGCTGCTCACCCTACTGTCACGCGTCTCCTGGCCACTGTTGTCACTGACCCTTCCTTTGAGTCCGCTGCTGCGTCTGCCTTAGTTGCTGAGCTTGTCGACTTTGCTGCTCACTGCCGCGAGTCTAGTTGCTGAGTCTGAGTCTGTCTGTCCTCCGTCCGTCGGGGGTGAGTGTGCTCTTGGCACGGACGTCCTTGAGGACAAGCAGGAGGAGTTTGAGTGCTTTGCCGCTGCTGTACCTCATCTCGTGTCCATGCTGATTGCACCTGAGGGAGACCCGGATGCACCAGACATCCCGACCCCGCGCTCTTACGCTGAGGCGATCGCGGGTGAGTACTCCTCTCAGTGGCAGACAGCCATGGACGCAGAGATGGCATCCTGGAAGTCCACTGGCACTTACGTCGACGAGGTTCCCCCTCCTGGGGCGAACATCGTCAGTGGCATGTGGATTTTCAGGGTGAAGCGGCCGCCAGGTTCTCCGCCTGTCTTCAAGGCTCGTTACGTTGCTCGAGGCTTCAGTCAGTGAGAGGGAGTTGACTTCTTCCAGACCTTCTCCCCCACCCCGAAGATGACCACTCTTCGGGTGCTGCTGCACGTTGCCGCTCACCGTGACTACGAGCTTCACTCTCTTGACTTCAGCACTGCTTTCTTGCAGGGCAGCCTGCACGAGGAGATCTGGCTGCGCCGCCCCCCGGGCTTCACTGGGTCATTCCCTCCTGGTACCCAGTGGAGCCTCCGGCGGCCAGTCTACGGTCTCCGCCAGGCGCCTCGTGAGTGGCACGACACACTGAGGACTACACTTGCGGCACTTGGGTTTGCTCCCTCCACAGCTGACCCGTCGCTGTTTCTGCGCACCGACACCTCGCTGCCGCCGTTCTACATCCTCGTGTACGTCGACGACTTGGTTTTTGCCACTGCGGACACTGAGGCTCTCGCCCACGTGAAGTCGGAGCTGCAGAAGAGACACACGTGCACAGACTTGGGTGAGCTGCGCAGCTACCTTGGCTTGCAGATCACCCGGGACAGAGCACGCCGCACCATCACCCTGACTCAGTCACACATGGTGCAGCAGGTCCTTCAGCGCTTCGGCTTCACCTGGTCCTCAGCACAGGCCACTCCTCTGGCTACAGGTCATTCGCTCTCAGCTCCACCTTCGGACGAGTCCGTAGAGTCGAGTGGTCCTTACCCAGAGCTTGTTGGCTGCCTCATGTACCTGATGACTTGCACTCGTCCTGACCTCGCGTACCCTCTTGGTCTTCTGGCTCGCTACGTGGCTCCTGGTCGGCACCGACCTGAGCACATGGCTGCTGCTAAGAGGGTACTGCGCTACTTGTGCAGCACATCAGGCATGGGGCTAGTGCTTGGAGGGACGAGCCCAGTTGTTCTCACTGGGCACTCAGACGCTTCTTGGGTTGACGACCAGGCTACTCAGCGGTCGTCACAGGGTTACACCTTCAGCCTTGGCTCTGGTTCAGTTTCGTGGCGTTCTACACGCTCGTCTTCAGTTCTCAGCTCCAGTTGTGAGGCTGAGATCTACGCCACAGCCATGGCTGCACAGGAGTTGCGCTGGCTCACCTACCTGCTGACTGACTTGGGAGAGCAGCCTCGTTCTCCTCCAGTGCTGTACGTCGACAACAAGGCCGCCATTGCCTTGTGTGAGGAGCACAGACTGGAGCACAGAACAAAGCACATCGCTCTGCGTTACTTCCTGGCTCGAGAGCTGCAGCAGCGTGGTCAGCTTCGTCTGCGTCACGTGGCCACTCGGGCCAACACTGCTGATATATTCACTAAGGCGCTTCCGTCTGGTGATCATCGACGTTTCTGCACTTTGCTAGGGCTTGTGCCCACATTTCCTCACTTGCTGTAGGCCTTGCTTGTACTGTGATCTATATATATATATATATATATATACCTGCATGTTTGCATTGCTAGGTAGAGATCACTGTGCTGTTCTTGCTGCTTATATACCTCTGCATGTGGACTGGCCTTGTGGCCGTTTGTTTGTGCTCAGTGTGTGTGGTGACGTTGTGATCCACCCTGAGCCGTGTTTTGTTTCTTCTCTTGACTGGTCTTGTGACCATTGCTTGCTCTGGCTATCCCCCATTTCGCCTATGGGGGTGTGTCAAAACATATGCATGTTAGTATCTAGGCTATATTGGGGCTAGCCTTAAGGGGTACAGAAACTCACTCGACACTCTAGTCTTGTACCCCAACCTCCACCTAATGAGACACATACTCTTCTCATTCTAACAGAGAGATACAAAATCGATCTAGGAGAAAAAGAGAAGCAAGCGAAGGAAAGGAAAAGAGGGACGAAAACATACAAATATCACCCAACAGCCAACAAACCCAACACCTCCGCCCCGGTTTGTCGGCGGAGGTGTTGGGTTTTCTTCGCCGGCTGCTCAGCGGTCGGGATGTACTGCAGCGAAAACTTCCCCCGCTTCACCATGTGCTGCAGCCAGGCCTGTCGCCGCTCCATGTGCTTGAGGTTGCCCGTCAACCCCATGCCCTCGGCGACTGTGATGGCCGACTTGTTGTCCACCCTGAGGACAGTCGGCTTCCCGGCGTCCAGCTGCCGGAACTCTGCGAGGAGGAAGCGAAGGCGGCGTCCCTCCTTGCCGGCTTCGACGGCCGCCACGTACTCCGACTCGGTCGACGACAACGTCGCGCACTTGATGCGCTGGCTCGACCAGGAGATCGCGGCCCCTCCGTAGACGAACACGTAGCCACCCGTGCTCGTCCGGTTCTGCTTGATGTCGGCGTCGTCGGCGTCCACATAGCCGACCAGTTTCAGCGACTCAGATCCACCACCGAACTCCAAGGCGGTGTCACGCGTGTTGGCGAGGTAGGCGAGGCAGCGGTCGACCTCGCGCCAGTGCTGGTCGCTCCTCACCGTGAGGCCGCTGCCCAGCTTGCTGTAGGCGAAGGCGATGTCCGGCCTCGTCGTCGTCGCCGCGAACTGCAGCGAGCCGACCTTCTGCCGGTACTCCTCCTCCTGGCGCTCCTGTGCCTCCTCGTCGTCGAAGGTGAGCTCGGCGTAGGCGTCGACCGAGACTGGCGTCTTCGGGGTCCGACCGCCCTGCTCCTCGTCGATGAAGCGCCTACGCAGCTTGTCGGCGTAGCCCTGCTGGTGCAGCCACAGCTTCCCCGCCGACCTATCGCGGACGATCTCTAGCCCAAGGTACCTCTGCACCGGCAAGATCTCCCGCAGCTCAAAGGCGGCCTCCAGCAGCTCCTTCAGCATCACGGTGCTGTTGCTTGCAGCGAGCAGGTCGTCGACGTAGACCAGCACCCAGCATGTCACCTTGTTGTCGCCGACCTTAAAGTACAGAGCCTCGTCAACTTGACTCTTCTTCCACCCGGCGCCGACCAACACGTCGTTGAGAGCCTTGTACCACAGCAGCGGCGACTGCTTCAGCCCGTAGAGGCTCTTCAGCAGCTTGCACACCTGGCCGGTTCCGTCGTTGAAGTAGTCCGGCTGGTACATGTACAGCACCCGGTCGAGCTTGCTCTGCAAGAAGGCGTTCTTCATGTCGAGCTGCATCAGGTTGAGGTTGAGGACAGCGACGATGCTGAGGAAGATCCTCAACGTGACGTAGCTGCTCACCGGCGCGTACGTCTCGTCGTAGTCGGCGCCATACACCTGCGTGAAGCCCTTCACGACAAACCTTGCCTTCTCGCACTCGACGGTGTCGTCGATGCGGTACTTCGTCATCAGCACCCACCGGTTCTTCATGATGTTCACCCCAGGTGGGCGCTCGACCAGCTTCCTGGTTCCCATGCTGATGAGGCTGCGGATCTCCTCCGCCATGGCGGCCTTCACCGCCTCGCCCTTCCAGCTCGCCAACGCTTCCTTTACCGTCAACGTCGAGATGTCCCAGCGGTGCTCGGGGTCGGCGTGCATGTCGGGGTCGAGGTCCAGCAGGTCTTCGTCCTCCTCGGCGTCGTCGTACAGCAGGTCGTCGTCCTCGTCGACCACGTCATACACCGTGGTGAAGGCAGCCGGGACGAAGAAGTCGGGAGGCCTCCGAAGTCGGCCTTTACGCTGTGGTCCAACCTGGACCTCAACCACGTCACTGTCGGTGGACTCTTTGGCGCTTGACTGCTCCCCTCCACCATCACCGGCCTCGCTGCCCTCGTCGTGCTGCTGCACCTCGGTCGGCGAACCAGCCGACTTCTCAGAAACCGGCCCACCCAACACCCAAACCGGCCGGTCTTCTTTCGGTTGGTGTAGTGTGGTGCCTTCGTTGCCGGCTTCACCCAAGTCGGCTGCACCTCCTCGACCTGCTCCTCCCCTATCAACGTCGACTTTACTCCCATGTCGACTTGCTGCTCGTCACATCGGCCACCGACGATGCTCTTGGCCGGCACCGAAGGTGACGTTTCACGACTCCCCTCATCGGCGGAGGCCGACACAGAAGTCAGCCCGCCCAGGTCGGCCACGAGGGGAGGGGCAGGGGTCGGAGGGGGAGGGGAAGAGGAAGGAGGACGGACGACCGCGGCGTCCTTGTCAGCAAGCTCACCGACCTCGGAGAGTAGAGGCAGCGACACCGTCGAGGTGTCGGTCGGCGGGGTGGTCGTCAGTCGTCCTGACACCGGCCCGCGCTCCGACCTTCACACCTCCAACGACAAATCCTCGTAGAACACCACGTCCGACGTGGTGACCACCCGGTTGTCGGCGATGTCGAGGAGCTCCCAGCCTTTGCTCGCTTCCGACACGCCGAGATGAAGGCCCCACCGGGCCTTCGGCTTCAGCTTCCCACCACGCTGCTGCTCAGGGACCAGGAACTGCGCCATGCAGCCCCACACGCGTGTTAACGACAAGTCGGGCTTCTTCCCGGTGAGCAGCTGGTACGGCGTCGTCCCCGGCGGCAGCGTCGACCTCTCAAGGCAGTTGCGGACCCAGACGGCCTGCCGCAGAGCGAGGTGCCACCAGTGGTGCTGCACGCCCATGTGCAGCAGCATCGTCCGCACCGACTCCACAGCCGTCCACATCTCCCGCTCCACCATGCCATTCTGCTGCGGGGTGTACGGGCAGGTGAGGTCGTGGAGGATCCCCTTGCCGTCCCGGAAAGCTGTGAAGTCCTTCCTGAGGAACTCCCCTCCTCTGTCAGATCGCAGCTGCAGCACCGACTGCTTCACCTGCCGCTCCACCAACACCAGCCACTTCTGGAACTCCAGCAGCACGCCAGACTTCTTGGCCACCGGCCTCACCTACACGTAGCGGGTTTTGCGGTCCTTCAGCAGTAAGAGTACAGGCTGCCGTCCTTGGCAGCCACGCGAAACGGCCCGCACAAGTCGATGTGCACGACGGCCAGCACGTCGTCGGCATCAGATTCCTGGTCGGGGAAGGTGTGACGCGCCAGCTTCCCGCCGACACACGAGACACACGGTGAGTCGGCGCCTGACTCCGACTTGAGGTCCAGCCCAGTGGCGACCTCGTGCTTCGCCGAGCTCCGGATGGTGTCCATGCCGACGTGCGCAAGCCGAGCATGCATCCTGTCCGGCGTCGACTTTGTCGTCGAGACGATCGCCCGCAGGGCCACGACCTCCGTTGTGGGCGACGTCGACCTCGTTGAGCAGGGACGCAGGTCGGTGCAGAGGACTCGCCCAGTGTAGGACGCCCGACCGAGTACGTCTCCCGCGGCCGAGACGAGCAACATTCCGTCGCCGTCTTCCTGCAGCTTCACGCCGTTCTCCTTCAGCTGGCCGGCCGAAAGCAGGTTTGCCCGCACACCCGGAACGTACAGTACGTCGGGGATGATTACCTGCTTCCCGGCCTCCCCTTGCAGGGCGACAGTGCCGCGACCCTGGACGTCCTGCAGCGCCCCATTGAAGCCGCGCACATGCTTGATGTCGCCGCTCGGCTGCAGGTCGACGAAGACCTCCTTCGTCCCCATCAGGTGGTGGGAGCAGCCGTTGTCGAGCAGGACCACCGCCGGGTTTGCCTGCACAGCTGCCGCCACCGCCTGGAAGTCCTCGCTAGCCTCCGGAGCCAGCGAGACGGTCGGCTCCACGATGCCAACCAGCAAGCACGACGCCGTCTTGTCGTCCCGCCCCTTGCCGCCAGCAGAGGAGTCGGCGTCCTTCGCCGAGGTCGACGTGGTCGACTGCTTCTCCTTGCGCGGCTTGTTTCCTCCTCGACGAGGACGACGGCTGTCAGATCTCCCACGACCTCCCTTGGCGTTGTCGTCGTCTGAGTCACTGCGGTCGGGGCATTCGAAGGAGAGGTGGTCGGGGTCGCCGCACAGCCAGCACTCCCGACGCCGACTTCCTCCTCCTCGACCGCTGTCCTTGGTCGACTTCTTCTTGTCGACTTCCTTGGCCGGCTTCCAGCCACTACTACCACCGCCACCAGACTGCCCGCGCTGCCCCGGTCGACCACCTTGCTTCGCCGGGGCGACGTAGTTCACCTGCGCCAGGAGCTCCTGGGACCGCTCGGCCTCCTGCATCGCCTCGTCCTGTAGGATGTACGAGGTCAACGTGTTCTCGTTGAGTCTCGCCCTCGTGCTCGGCGCCATCGACAACCGCTTCAGCAGGTTGTAGCTGCTCGGGAGTCCCTGCATGACGTGGGTGACGTACGATGTCGTCAAGTACTCCACGCCGGCCATCCTGATGGTGGCGAGAATTCGCCGAGCTCGGTTGCAGTAGTCCGTCGCCGTCTCCTGGTCGCCCATACGCAGGTGCGTCAGCTGCCCTTCAAGCTGGGCGATGAACAAGTCGTCGGTGACTTGGTAAGTCGACTCGATGAAGTGCCACGCCCGGTGGCCGGCGTCGAGGTGCTCCCTGCATGACCTCAGGGCGATTTGCACGCCCGGCGAGCAGCACCGCGATATGACCGTGAAGGTCAGCAGCTGCACGGCGCGAAACTCCGCACGCAAGTCGGGGTCCTCCGGCGTCGCCACGGTACCACGAGCAAAGTTGATCAGCCCGGCCATCTCCAGCTGGGGCTCGATGGCTTCCTTCCAGGTGAGAATGTCGGGTCGACCGACCAGCAGGGGAGTGACCAAGATCCTATCCGGCGTAAACTTGAAGTAGTCGTAGCTCGGTGCAATCCCACCTGCTGTCACCTGGGTCGCCGACATCGGCGAAGATCCACTTCGTCGACCTCCGACGTCACCCTGCGAGGAGCCTGCAGCCGCCGACGGCCGCATCCCTCTCGCCTGAACGGCGCCGACTTCATCGGCGTGAATCACACCACGCTGCCTCGACGTGCCTCCTGCATTACTGCCGACTTGACCACCACCGGCGTTGACGCCCACGTCGACGCCGCCTTCGTCGTTCACCGGTCGAGGAGAGGAGGGTCGAGAAGGGTGCTCCATCGCCCACATGGTGCGGAGTCCAGCCTCGACGACCGCCCAGGGTATTGCTCCGTACTCCTGGGTATCATGGCGTCTCCTCGCGTCCTCCAGCCGTGCCTCCAGGGTGTCCACCACCCCTGCGTCACCTACGGCTCCTACCATAGTGACTATCGCACAGCTGCCGGCCTACAACCACGAATTAGGTAAGTGATGTCTACGTCGACCTGACTGAAAGGTAAGTCGTGTGCCGTCCACGCTCACCGCACCATGCGGAGATTGCTACTACAACGGGAGCTAGACTACGGGCTAGGCACGGAGCTTGAGTGATCTCTGCGTTCGTTCGTTCCTTAGTTGCTTCCAAGTGCTCACACTACTTGCTAGTTCACAGGGAGAATTGGCAAGAGTTTCACTAGGAAAGGTTGACAATAATGGAACAATGCAGTTGGCAAGACTAGACTACATCAGAGCTAGCATGCAAGCAAGTCTACTGCCAGCGCAGCACGGTCGACCGCGTGCCAGCACGACTTGGTCGACCGCGCTCCAGCAGTGCAGAGTCGACGGCGTGTCAACGTCGCAGGTTGACGTCATGCCAACGTTGCTCCCGCAGAACAGAAGCGCACCCGCTTTGCAGGTGCTCCCGATTGCCGTGCAGTGCCTCGTCACCTGCACAGCGCACACACCAAGTCAACTTCGTGCTGACGAAGGTCTCTGTCCAGCCACGTCGACCTCGAGATACCACCACCGAGGTCGTCCTCGCCAACATCGCCTGGGCGACCGTCGCGTGCCTTCGCAGAACCTCGTCACCTAGGTAACCTGGTCGACCGGGCAACCACGTCGACCAGATGCTTCTGTATGTGCCCGTCGACCTCCCAAGTCGACGGCCACCTCCAGTCGACCTCACCAGGTCGACCACTACCCTCGGTCGACCAGCTCCAAGTCGACGTCACTCCTGGTCGACCAGCACCGTTGTCAGCCGACCCTAAAGTCGGCTACCCGAAGTCGGCGTCACCAAGTTGACGCCCTGCTACTCGACGCCCAGCTGCTCGGCGTCCTGAATCCCTCTGTCGAGGTCGACGTCGGCCCCTCCTTCGTCGACCACCATGTTCGGTCGACCACCAGGTCGACATCACACCTGGTCGACCAACCACCAAGTCGACCAGCAGGCCTGGTCGACCAACCACCAGGTCGACCAGCAGTCTTGTCAGCCGACCACCCAAGTCGACGCCCTCCGCAGGTCGACTTCCCAAGTCGACCACCCGTGGTTGACGCCCTTCCAAAGTCGGCGCCCTTGCAGTGGCACCCGTGCAAGTCGACCAGCCTGGTCGACCTGCTCGCCCACTGCTGCAGGTCGGCTGCTCCCCTCACACCCGACCACGAAGTCGGCTCTGTTGAAACAAGTTAGGCAGAAGTTAGGAACAGAAAGAGGGTTTGAACTAGCAGGCAGTTGAGTACAAATAGCAAACCCTAGATTGGGCTGTACTCGCTATAGAGTACCCCACTGCAGGCTAGACAATATAACATTCTGACACACCCCCATAGCCAAAGTGGGGTGTAATCAGCACAACAAGCAGTCACAATAGCAATAGTTCATAAATTATGAGCAAAGGTAGAGGCAGTCACTGAGGGCAAGTGAGGAGGAGGAGGGCTGGCGAGAGGAGAGTAGATGGGAGGCGACGACTGAAGCTGCAGACACACGGGCAATAGACGGCTCTGGTGCAACGCTAGTGGCTACCGGGAGCAAGTGCCCCGGAATACAGGAGTAACTGGCTCTGCGTCTGATCAGCAGCGACAGGAGCAACGGACCCACGGGCGACAGGTGCAACCGGCTCTCTGAGCTACCGGTGGCTATCAGAACCCCGGAATACAGGCGCTGCGGACGACACGACGGCAACCTCCACTCAATCTCCCCCAACAGTCCCACACCCCTCGACACACACCCCCTGCTGCGCCCCTAGCTCCACTCCCCCTTCACCCCCCTAGCACCACTCCTTCGGCTCCCCACACAACCACCCCCCTCAGCGGCAGCTGCAGCAGCGGGAGACGAAGGAGGAGGAGGAGGAGGGGACGGGGCACACAACCGGCACCCCCACAACCGCCACCCCCACACTCCCCACCCCCAAACCCTAAAACGGGCGGAACGGGGGAAGGAGCGCGGGGGACGGCGAGGGGGACGGCGCGCGGCCCCCAGGGCGCCACCACGGGGCAGCGAGGGGCCGCGCGCGGCTCCCCAGGGCGCCGCGAAGGGGCAGCGGGGGGTCGCGCGCGGCTCCCCAGGGCGGCGCGACGGGGTGGCGGGGCGACGCGACCACCGACGGGGCAGCGGGGGCAGCGCGCGGGTCCCCTAGGGCGACGCGACGGACAGGGCGGGGGCGCGCGCGGGTTCTTCACGATAGGAAACCGCCGTGCGCCTCGGGGCGCACGGCGGGCAGAAAACCGCCGCGCGCCCCGAGCGCACGGCAGGAAGAAGACGACGCACGCCCGAGGCGCGCGAGAAGCATAACAGCAGCGGAAGCAGTTAGGTGGTGGGCCCACCCACAGGATCGACCCAAGGGGGTCGACCTGCTCTGATACCATGTCAGAAACAAGTTAGGCAGAAGTTAGGAACAGAAAGAGGGTTTGAACTAGCAGGCAGTTGAGTACAAATAGCAAACCCTAGATTGGGCTGTACTCGCTATAGAGTACCCCACTGCAGGCTAGACAATATAACATTCTGACAGGCTCCGCCCAAGTGAGGACGGGGCCCCACAACGACTCTCGTTGACAAAAAGCACCACAGTCGCAATCTGAAACGCAAAGGATGTAAAAAGTTGATGAATTTCAGGTTAAGCGGTATTTCAATGAAAATGGGGGATCGTCAGTGTAACGAAGGAGCAAAATAGAAGAGGAAATAGACAAGATGGGAAAGACATAGCCTAAAGGAATGGAGGTGAGAAGGTCGAGAATAAAATGCGCGTAAAGACTATGAAAAGTATGAACGGTGGAGAAAGGACTGAGGAAAACCGATTACTAAGCAAGGAGGTGGAAACTAAAGGACCAGGAAAACAAGAAGTGACATAACTTGAAAACGAAACCGAAAGATTATGTGGAGACGAGTTCCTAAAGGTGACTAAGATCCAGTTTAGGAAATAAACGGACATACCAGTGTGGGGGACTAAGAACCCAAACAATAATTAGATTCTGCTGGGGAGAGGAAGCTAGCGAGAGGAAGCAGCGAGGAGAAGGAAGGAATGAAACCCTAAAGAATGGAAACTTCGCCGCAAGTACAATTTTCAATAAATTTAAAGAGCGCATAAGAACGAGGCATGTAGCGCAGGCGAGAGAAGATGATGCAATCGTTCGGAAAGTCGGGTGTTCGAATCTCCATCGGTAGGAAACACAAGTGTTGTGAGAATGCAATCGTTGTTAATTTTTTTGTAACAAAGACACACACATTTTGACATGAGGTGGGTAGCTGTTGAGTGAAGGTGAGCAAGCATTTATGAGGTCTTCAGTTCAATTCCCTGGGCAACACTATGAATTTGGATCAAGCTTTTAGAAACATGTTTTTAAAATCTTGCATTTCCCAATAATTTCCTGAAGAAGAAGAAGAAGAAAAAAAGCTTCGCAACCCTACGACGACTTCGTCGCCTCTTGATTATTTATTTATTTATTTTTTACAATTAATCCACACTCACTATCCTAATTTAAGCAGGGCTATTTGCTGGGTTTTTTTTTTTGGGTTGCGAAGCAACCTATTACAATCGTTATGTACATCTTTTTTCATCAGATATACCTAAAAAAAATGTAGAAAATCTAGTGAACGGTAGCTTTAGTGCCTAACTGCTATGTATATGCCACATGTGCCGTTCTACATTCCTTCTCATTTTCTAGTTTGACTTTGACAAAACTATATGGATCAAACATGAACATGCATTGCCAACATAATGTTACTGTGAATGCGCGACTGTTAATTCCGTAGTGCATATGTCGGATGATGTTATGCATAGATGAAATAAGATGATGGATATGGTGAACTAAATATTAAATGACGAATGCATGAACACAACACAATGCATATGCTATTGTGGTGAATATAGTATGTATTTCAGTATAAGTTATGTGTAATGAAATGAATGCATAGAATGATAGAAATACGTAACAATTTATTGACCCAGACCCTAAACTACCGCATCCCCTACCTAGCATGGAGGGGAGGTCAATCATAGCGTCTCGGCGGCTCGGCTGCTCGGTGGTGGCGGCGGAGAAGTGAAGGGCGGCAGGGCCGCGGACAAGAGGCGGCGGGGCCACGAAGGGTGGCGACCGGGCCGCGTAGGGCGGCGCCGGGGTCGCACGGGTGGTGCGACGGGGTCGCGGGCGGCGGCGACGACGGGGTCGCGGGCGGCTGCGACGACGGGGTCGCTGGCGGCCGCGGCGACGGGGTCGCAGGCGGCTGCGGCGACGGGGTCGCGGGCGGCGCGAAGGGCGACGGGGCCGCGAAGGGCGGCGGTGGGGTCGCGGGGCCGCGAGGGTGGGGCCGCGGGGTCGCGAGGGTAGAGCGACGGGGCCAGCAGAGGCGGCGCCGGGGTCGCGAGGGCGGCGTGACGGGGCCGCAAGGGCGGCGCGACGGGGCCGCAAGGGCGGCACGACGGGGCCGCTAGGGGCAGTAAGAGGGGAGCGCGACTCGGGCAGGGGCGGAGCGCGCTCCGGGCAGGAAAAAAAAAGATCGGTGGGCCCTAGGAACAGTTCCCACGAGGGAACCTGCTCTATACCATGTGAAGAATAGAACGAGAATGAGAATAACTAACAGGAATGAGAGTACAAATGTGAAACCCTAGAGTTCTGTACCCTCTAAGGCTAAACCCACTGTAGCCTACAAAGCTACAACATGAATAATCTTTGACAAGCACCCCCAGCCCCAGCAGCTCCAGTACCTCCAGTACGAGCACCTCCGGGACCAGCGACTCCAGCACCTCCAGTAGACAAAGGACCAGCACCACTCCTAGCTCCAGGGACGTCAGCAGAAGTACCTCCAGCAGCAGAGCCCCGGGCTCCAGCAGCGCGACCCTGACGGCGACCGTACCAGTCGTGCAGCTGCTGTGAGGTGAGAGGCACACGCGGACGAAGGCGGCTACTCCAAGGAGACCGCGTACCAGCAGTCTCAGTACCCTCAGGCGTCGCACCTCCAGCCTCAGCACCCCCAGACTCTGCACACACAGGCTCAGCACCCCCAGACACAGCACCCCCAGGCGCAGGACCTCCAGTCTCCTCACGCGCAGGCTCAGCACCCCCAGACTCCGCACCCCCAGACTCAGCACCCCCAGGCTCCGCACGCTCAGGCTCCGCACCCCCAGGCACCTCACGCTCAGGCTCCGCACCCCCAGGCTCAGCACCCCCAGCAGGACCCGAGTCACCAGTGACCTCAACAGGCGCAGGCACGGGAGGGTCTACCTGGGAAACACCTGAAGGAGCAGGACCTGGCGCGGGGAGGGGGTCTACCTGGGGAGGACCTGGAGCGAGAAAGAGCGGCGGCAGGGGGCGAGGGGTAGTGCGGTAGGGAAAGAGACGGTAAAAGGGGACGGACTCGTCAAAGGTGACGTCCTGAGACGCAAAGACACGACGCGAGGTGGGGTCGTAGAACTGCCAGCCAGGCGCGTCAGTAGGAAAACCAAGGAAGACGCAGGGAATGGCGCGAGCGGAGAGCTTGTCCGCGGTGGTATCACGGACAAAGGCACGAGCACCCCAGACCCAGAAACGCGACGCATCGCCAACCTTCCCCGTCCACAGCAGTGTGGGCGAGGTCTCCGGTAAGGAGACACGGGGCCAGAGGTTGAGCTGACGCGCGGCGTACCGGACCGCAAACGGCCATAGAAAATGGGGGGTAGCCGCATGGATCATGGAGGTACGAGCGATCTCCATGACTAGGCCAATGCGGCGCTCAGCAACCCCATTCTGCTGTGGAGAGGCTGGAAGCGTGAACGACTGGAGGATGCCGTGCTCCTCACAGAAGGCTCGCAAGAGGTCGGAGGTGAACTCACCACCTCTGTCAGAGTGCAGACGCAGGACGGGAAAGTCCGAGTGGAACCGCTCGCGGAGCTGGAGACGAACAGCGCGGATCCAGGGGATCAACCGGAACCAGGGGGTCGGTTCTCAGACTCAGGGTCCGGAACGTCAGGCAAAGAAGACGCAGGAGGAGACGGCAGAGGAACACGCTGTGGAACAGAGGAAGGACGAAGGGCGACGAGGTGCGCGCCGGGGACAACCGGCGGACGCTGACGAGGAACACGACGACCGGAACGACCAGGACGAACAGGCGAGACAGGACGCGACGCAGGCTCACGACGCTCAGCAAGACCACCGGGCTGCTCAGTGTAAGGAGGAAGAACAGGGAGCGGTGAGCTAGGCAGTAACGGAAGACCAGTAGACGACGGGAGGGTAAGAACCTGACGAAGAACAGAGTCAGGCGGCGGCAGAGACGACGGAGACGGCGGAGCGAAGAACAGTCGTGTCGGCGCAGCTGCACCAGCACCAGCAGCTCCAGTACCTCCAGCAGCTCCAGCACCTCCAGCACCTCCAGCAACTCCACAACCTCCAGCCCCAGAACCGGCACCTCCAGTCCCAGGGTCTCCAGCCGCAGTGTCTCCAGCAGCAGCACCCCCAGAACCAGCACCTCCAGTCCCAGGGTCTCCAGCTTCAGTGTCTCCAACAGCGGCACCCCCGGACGCAGCACTGTGAAGAATAGAACGAGAATGAGAATGACTAACAGGAATGAGAGTACAAATGTGAAACCCTAGAGTTCTGTACCCTCTAAGGCTAAACCCACTGTAGCCTACAAAGCTACAACATGCATAATGTTTGACACACCCCCATAGGCAAAGTGGGGGAGAACAAGGGGTCACAAGACCAGTCAAGCAAAGCAAAGCAAGCTCAGGGTGGATCTCAATGTCACCACACATTCTGAGCACAAGTTCAAGGCCACAAGGCCAGTTCACATGCAAGGTTACATATATATAACGCTAAACAAGCAAGGGCAGGTATATATATGTAACAGTACAAGCAAGGTCAAGAAGTAAGCAAGTGAGGCAAGGTAGGCACAAGACCTAACAGAGTACAGAAGCGCTGATGATCACAAGGCGCGAGTGCCTTAGTGAAGATATCAGCAGTGTTGGCCTCAGAGGCCACGTAAGCAAGGCGCAGCTGACCACGCTGCTGCAGCTCACGAGCAAGGAAGTAGCGAAGAGCGATGTGCTTCGTTCTGTGCTCCAGTCTGTGCTCCCGACACAAGGCCAGCATGGCCTTGTTGTCTACGTACAGCACTGGAGGAGAACGAGGCGGCTCTCCGAGGTCAGTCAGCAGGTAGGTGAGCCAGCGTAGCTCCTGTGCAGCCATGGCCCCTGCGTAGATCTCAGCCTCACAACTGGAGCCGAGAACAGAAGACCAACGGGCAGACCGCCACGAAACAGAGCCGGAACCAAGGCTGAAGGTGTAACCCTGTGACGACCGCTGCGTAGCCTGGTCGTCAGCCCAAGAAGCGTCTGCGTGACCAGTGAGGACCACTGAACTCTGCCCTCCAAGCACAAGCCCCATGCCCGACGTACTGCACAAGTAGCGCAACACCCTCTTCGCTGCAGCCATGTGCTCTGGTCTGTGTCTCCCAGGAGCAACATAGCGTGCAAGAATGCTAAGAGGGTATGCAAGGTCAGGTCGAGTGCAGGTCATCAGGTACATGAGGCAGCCAACAAGCTCTGGGTACGGGCCACTCGACTCTACGGACTCATTCGAAGGCAGAGCTGAGAGCGAGTGGCGTGTAGGCAGAGGAGTGGCCTGAGGCGAGGAGTACGTGAAGCCGAAGCGCTAAAGGACCTGCTGCACCATGTGTGACTGAGTCAGGGTAATGGTGCGCTGTGCTCTGTCCCGGGTGATCTGCAAGCCAAGGTAGCTGCGCAGTTCACCCAGGTCTGTGCACGTGTGTCTCTTCTGCAGCTCGGACTTCACGTAGGCAAGTCCAGCAGTGTCAGCTGTAGCAAAGACCAAGTCGTCGACGTACACGAGGATGTAGAACGGCGGCAAGGAAGAGTCGGTGCGCAGAAACAGCGACGGGTCGGCAGTAGAAGGAGCAAACCCAAGAGCCGCAAGTGTAGTCCTCAGTGTGTCGTGCCACTCACGAGGCGCCTGACGGAGACCGTAGACTGGCCGCCGGAGGCTCCACTGGGTGCCAGGAGGAAAAGTCCCAGTGAAGCCAGGTGGGCGGCGCAGCCAGATCTCCTCGTGCAGGCTGCCCTGCAAGAAAGCAGTGCTGAAGTCAAGAGAGTGCAGCTCGTAGTCTCGGTGAGCGGCTATGTGCAGCAGTACCCGAAGAGTAGTCATCTTCGGGGTGGGAGAGAAGGTCTGAAAGTAGTCAACTCCCTGCCGCTGACTGAAGCCACGAGCCACGTAACGCGCCTTGAAGACAGGCGGAGAACCCGGCGGCCGCTTCACCCTGAAAATCCACATGCCACTGACGATGTTCGCCCCAGGAGGGGGAACCTCGTCAACGTAGGTGCCTGTGGACTTCCAGGAAGCCATCTCTGCGTCCATGGCTGCCTGCCACTGAGAGGAGTAGGGACCCTCTATCGCCTCCGCGTAAGAGCGCGGAGTCGGGATGTCAAGTGCATCCGGGTCTCCCTCAGGGGCAAGCAGCATGGACACGAGATGAGGTGAAGCAGCAGCCAAGCACTGGAACTCCTCCTGCCTGTCCTCAAGGACGTCCGTGCCAAGAGCACACTCACCCCCGACAGACGGAGGACAGACAGACTCAGACTCAGCGACGAGACTGGCAGCGTAGTCTAGGCGACAGCGAGCAGCGAAGTCGACAAGCTCAGCAACCAGAGCAGACGCAGCAGTAGACTCAAAGGAAGGGTCAGTGACGACAGTAGCAAGGAGACGCGTGACAGTAGGACGCGCAGCACGAAGGGAGTCCGACTCAGGGTCAGGAAGCTCAGGAAGAGAGGACGCTGGAGGAGAGGGCAAAGGGGCACGCAGCGGAGCAGTGGAAGGACGCAGAGACATCCGGTGCGTGCCGGGGACAGGGGGAGGACGCTGACGCGAACCACGACCACTAGTGCGAGCAGCACGGACAGGCGACGCAGGGCGAGACGCAGGCTCACGACGCTCAGCAAGACCTCTAGTAGGACCAGTGTAGGGAGAAGGAGAAGGAAGCGGGGAGGCCGGCTGTAACTGTGACTCAGTCTGGACAGGAGGCGGACACGCTAAGGGAGGAGCAGGACCAAGAGAGGACGGAAGACCAAGAACCTGCTCAAGGAGCGGAACGAAGTACGGCCGTGGTCGCGTAGCGCCACCAGTGCCAGCAGGAACAGCACTAGCACCTCCAACGGGAGCACCAGCACCAGGAGTACCCCCAGCTCCAGCAGCACGAACTCCAGCACCCTCAGCAGCACCAGCGCCAGGAGCACCTCCAGCGCCAACACCCCCAGTAGCTCCAGCTCCAGGAGCACCAGCAGCACCAACGCCAGGAGCACCAGTAGCACCACCAGCTCCAGCAGCGCCAACTCCAGCACCCTCAGCAGCACCAGCGCCAGCAGCACCTCCAGCGCCAACACCCCCAGTAGCTCCAGCTCCAGGAGTACCAGTAGCACCACCAGCTCCAGCAGCGCCAACTCCAGCACCCTCAGCAGCACCAGCGCCAGTAGCACCTCCAGCGCCAACACCCCCAGTAGCTCCAGCTCCAGTCGGACCACCCGAAGACGCAGCAGCTCCAGCTCCAGCAGCACGCTGCCAGCGCCGGGCGAACAACTCACGTAGCTCATGTGGAGAGAGTAGCTCCCGCCAGGACGAAGCACCCGAAGAACCGCCAGGCCCAGCACAACCAGACGCCTCACGAGCAGGCCCAGCACCCTCAGGCTCCGTACTCCGAGACACAGCATCTCCAGGCGCAGCACCCCCAGGCGCAGCACCCCCAGGCGCAGCACCCCCACCCCCAGGCGCAGCACCCCCAGGCTCAGCACCCCCAGTCGCAGCACCCCCAGACCCAGCACCCCCAAGCTCAGCACCCCCAGGCTCAGCACCCCCAGCAGCACCAGAGTCAACAGCTACCTCGACAGGCTCGACTGCATCTACCTGGGACACACCTGAGGGAGCAGGACCCTGAGGGGGGAGGGGGTCTACCGGAGGGGGACCTGGCGTAAGGAAGAGCGGCGGGGGAGGGAGGGACGCAGTGCGGTAGGGGAAGAGACGGTAGTAGGGAACCGACTCGTCAAAGGTGACGTCCTGGGAGGACAGAACATGGCGCGAGGTGGGGTGGTAGAACTGCCAGCCTGGCGCGTCAGGGGGGAAGCCAAGGAAGACGCAGGGAACAGCACGAGAGGACAGCTTGTCCGCAGACAAGTCGCGGACAAACGCCCTAGATCCCCAGACACGGAACGCAGACGCATCGCCAGCCTTCCCCGTCCACAGCAAAGCAGGGGAGGTCTCCGGCCTGGAGACCCGGGGGTGAAGGTTGATCTGATGCGCCGCGTACCGAACCGCAAACGGCCACAGAAAATGGGGGGCAGCCGCATGGACCATGGACGTACGAGCGACGTCCATGATCATGCCAATGCGGCGCTCAGCAATCCCATTCTGCTGCGGGGAGTCCGGAAGCGTGAAGGTCTGGCGGATGCCTCGTGCACGACAGAAGGCCCGCAGAAGGTCAGAGGAGAACTCTCCGCCTCTGTCGGAGTGCAGACGCAGAACAGGAAAGTCAGAGCCGAAACTCTCCTGGAGCTGGAGACGAGCTGCGCGGATCCAGGCGATCAACACCTCAGTGACTTCACCCTTGCTGCGCAAGGGGAAGACTGAGGTGTAACGCGAGTAGTCGTCAACCACCAGCAGGAAGTAACGCTCGTGACCCTGCCCACGGACGCGGGCGGGGCCCCACACGTCCATGTGAAGCGTCTGCAGCGGAGCCTCTGTCGGTTGAAACTCGGAGGAGTGAGGAGCAGCGCGCTGCCGCCCCTCGACGCAGGGGACGCAGGTAGGGGCAGGCCCCGGAGGAAGGGGAGGGAGGGACCGGGGGAGGCCAGAGACAAGAAGACGGGAAGCCATGCCTCGAAGACGAGGCAGGGAGGGGTGACCAAGGCTGTAGTGCCAGAGGAGAGTTCGGTGAAACAGGAGACGACACGAGCAGGGGGCAGACTCAGGACCAGACCTGGACGCCGCAGCAAACACCTGACCCGACGCGGCTACCTGAGCAGACTCAGCGACTGGAGGAGACTCAGTAGTCAGTGTGTACAGGCTCGACCCCGGCCGACGGGTAAACGTGGCCAAGTGTCGGCCCGTGTCCGCACACGTGCAGTGAGTCACCCGCTGACGAGCAGGGGTGAACTGGTCAACCCCCCCATCCTGTAGGTCAGCACCCGCCACCAAGTTCGTAGAGAACGAGGGGATGTGAAGACCTGACAGGGAGCCAGACGGGACCGCTGGACACGGTAGGACAGTGGAGTAGTGGGCAAGGACAGGACCCCCAGAGGGGTCCGCCAGGGAGACTGCAACGGGCCGACTGAGCGGCGTGAGAGTGGTGCAGTCTCGAAAGAAGGAGCGGGAAGCACCCGAGTCAAGGGTGAAGGTGTGGGTGGCAGGTGACGACGCAGTACCTGAGAGCGCAGACTCACCGGCACCTGGGGCGGCAGACGCACTGGCACCTAGAGCAGCAGCCTCACAAGCACCTAGCGCAGCAGCCTCAATGCCCGGGTCAGGCGGAAAACACCGGTAACAGTCACCCTCATCACTAATAGTCACAGCATACATGGCAGCAAGAATAGCATCATAATCAAGATCAAAGATCGCAACACCCGCCCTAGACAGCTCGCCCCAGCGAGGGATCTCAGTAGCGTCGGGGAACTGGTGACGCCACGCGTCCGTCAGACGGCCGAAGCAGCGCTGGGTGGAGTGCGCGCCCCCACACTGCTCACCCGCGCGGTCGCCGGTACGGAGAACGTAGGTACAGGGGCCAGCACCCCCGCCCCGCTGACGAGCAGTGTACCACTCACGAAGCTGCTGGGGGGAAGGGGTCTCACGAGTACGCTGCTGCTGCTGCTGCTGCTGGCGCGTACCACCACCGGAGCCAACCCTCTGCGCAGCGCCACCCCGACCAGCTCCACCTCCTCCGCCGCTACCTCCTCCAGTACCGCCACCTCCGCCACCTCCGCTCCCACCGCCACCGCCGCCTCCGCCTCCGCCGCCACCTCCGCCACCGACGCCCCCACCCCCGCCACCACCCCCACCGCCACCCCCACCCCCTCCACCACCTCCACCTCCGCCTCCACCGCCCCCGCCAGCTCCTCCAGTACGCTTGCCCCCCTTGACCTTGCCAGGGCGGCGTCTCCCGCTAGGGGCAGACGCCGCAGCGACCGACTCAAGACCAACGAGGTCGGCCGCAGCAGCAGAGGCAACAGAGGGCAGGAGGGGAGAGGGGGAGCACCCCTCAAAGACAGGGGTACGAGGGTCACCACGAGAGGCTCCTACAGCAACTATGCTCTTTTTTTCGAGGAGGTCAACGGTGAGGGTGGTGGGGCAAACAGAGAGGAAGTGGTCCCTGACCGGGCGAAGGGTGTCAGGGAGCCGGGTGACTATGTAGTAGAGGGTGATGTACATGGGGGGGGGGGGGGGGGGTTCTTGGCGCAGAACTCAGCAGGAAGCGCAGCGCGGTAGCGAGTGTCACTAGTGCGAAGGTGCGTAATGAGGTCAGCGACAGTGGGAAAAGCGGCGAGGTCAGGGAAGAGGTACGGTAGGATGAGGCGGCTAAGTGCAGCAGTGGCAGGGGAAGAGTAGCGTGCAACTACAGCGTCGTACAAGGTCTTAGCACTCTTGTACTGGCTAAAGTGCGCACGCTCAGCAGTCGGCAAGTGGCGGCGCACAGCAAGGCGGGCAGCAGCATCGCGCGTGGCCCACTGTGAGCGAACAGTGGGGTCAGCATCAGCAGCAGGTGCAGGAGAGGCACCAGAAGTGAGGTCAAAGAGGGAGAGGCCGTCTGCCCTATCGCTCAGCAGGAAAAGCTGCAGGTCATCTACCCAGACGTCAAAGTCAATGGCCCGACCCTCAGCGTCAAAAGTGAGGACACTAGGGGCAGCCATGACAGCAGTAGACTAGCAGCGCGAGCAGCAGGCAAGGGCAGTGCAGTGGTGGAGGCGCTGCTCTTACCGGGCAGGTGAGAGGGTCCGAGGCTCGGCGGCAGGAACAGGGCCGCGAAGAAGTACCCCCACCATTACCATGCACTACCCTATGCCTTCATGCCCCTCCCACGTCTTCCCCCTGTTTGCTTGCAGCGAGCTGCTGGAGGCGTGTGCGGCATGTGCGGATGGGGCGAAGGCAAAAACCATGTGAGCATTCCTCTGTCCTTTCAACCACCCCCTTCCCTTCCCTACCACTGCTGCCCCCTCTTCCTGTGCAATGAGCTGTAGGAGACATACGCATAGTGTGCGGACCGGGCGGAGGTGATAGCGGCGCAGCACAGGTGGATGGAGAGGGAGGCGAAGCTCGCAAAGGTCAGACATGTCGGCACAGATGTGCCTTTCCCATGGGACGCCGGTGGCCGGCTTTAACCCGGTGGTCGACGAGGTGAAACGTCGACCTGGATAGGGCGCCGACCTGGAGGGCGCCGACTTAGGGAGGTCGACTTGGGAGGTCGACCTGAAAGGCGTCGACATGGTGACGCCGACCTGGGACGCCGACCTGGGACGTCGACCTGGGTACAGTCAGCGGACAACTGGTCTGGTCGACCTTGCGTGGTCAACTTGGGGGTGCAGCCGACTTCGTAAAGTCGGTGGAAGGTGGTAATCGACCTGGGTGGTCGATGGGAATGAGAAGCAGCCATTGGTCGGCGTGGTTGTTCGGTCGACCAAGGTACCTGGATGACAGGGTTCATCGGAGGTGCGCGACAGTCGCCCAGGTGGTTCTATCGAAACTGACCTCGGAGGTGGTATCCCGAGGTCGACGTGGTGGATTAGGTGCACTCGTGGGCACGGGGTCGGCTTGGCGTTTGCGTTGTGCACGTGACGGGGCACAGCGTGCCAACTAGTTGCGAGCACCTGCGAAGCGGGTGCGCTGCTGTCATGCGGGTGCAACGCTGTGCAGCCGCCTTGTGGCAACGTTGGCCCGCCGTCGACTTGCATCGTTGGCAAGCCGCCCCTTTTGTAGCGATGGCGCGGCGCCGACTTTGTTACGTTGGAACGCGGCTGACCATGCTATGCTAGAGGTCGACTGCATGCTTGCTACCACCTGATGTAGTCCATTGTTGTTTTGCTTTTTCTCTTGCTAGTGAAACTCTTGCTAATTCCGCCTGTAAATTTGTGCGTCTAGAGAACACGAGCAAACGACTAAGGAACGTTACGATCACTCCTACACCCATGTCTTCCCCGTAGTCTAGCTCCCATTGTACGATTTACCTCCGCATGGTGCGATCAGTGTGGACGACTCCGTAAGAATACCTTCAGAGTAGCCAATTTAGGACCGTATTACCTATTTCGTTCGTAGGCCGGCAGCCGTCTTTGTCGCCATGGCAGGCCAAGAGGCTGAGGCAGGCGTAGCGGATACCCTGCAGGCAAGGGAGGTTGATGCGAGGAGACGTTTTGTGGGGGGCGAGTATGGGTCAACCCTCCCCTTGGAGGTGGTCCTCCTGGGGATCCGCGCGCTGTGGGCGGCGGAACACTCATCTCGACCTAAGTCTCCTCGACCGGTGCACAACAAAGGCGGCATTGATGTGGAGGTCGACGGCGGTGCCCAAGACGCGGCAGCGTGGGCACGAGGCAGGTCAGAGTGATCAGGACCGCCGACGTCGGCGTCGGCGGGAGACAGGCGCGAGGGCTGCAGTCGTCGGCGGCTGCAAGCAGCTCGCACGGTGACGTCGCTGGATGAAGCCACTCCCCTCAGCGAAGCAGTGTGACGTCGGCGTCGGTGACTCACGTGACGGCGGGCGGGATAGCACCGACCTTCGGCTACTTCAAATTTTTGCCGGACAAGGTCGTCGTCCTGGTGCCACTGGTAGGTCGACATGACCTCATCAAGTGGAAGGAGTCAATCGAGCCCTAGCTGGAGATGGCCGGGCTGATGTGCTTCGCCGATGACTCTATGGAGACGCCGCATGGGGTTAACGCCGAGCAACGTGCGGAGTTTCGCGCCGTACAGCTGCTGACCTTCACGGTCATCTCACGGTGCTGCTCGCCGGAGGTGCAGATTGCCTTGAAGTCGTGCCGGAGTTACTTGGACGCCGGCCACCAGGCATGGCAGTTCATCACGTCGACGTACCAGGTCACCGACGACCTGTACATCGGCCAGCTGGAGGAGCAGATGACGCACCTGCGGATGGGCGAACAAGAGTCGGCGACCGACTACTGCAACCAAGCTCGGTGACTGCTGGCCAACATGCGGATGGCCGGCGTCACCTACTCGACGGCGTCGTACATCACGCACGTCGTGAAGGGACTACCTAGCGCCTTCGATCTTATGCAGCGGATGCTGGTGGTGCCGGGCACTCGGGAGTCGCTCAACGAAGACACGCTGCCTTGTTCATTCTCAAAGATGAGGCGATGCAGGAGGCCGAGCGGTCCACACAGCTCCTGCCGCAGGCAAACTACGTCGCCCCGACAAAGCAAGGAGGTCGACCGGGGCAACGTGGCAAGTCTGGCGGCGGGGGTAGCGGAGGTGGGAGACCGGCCGAGGTTGCCGACAGGCAGAAGTCGGCCAAGGATGGCAGTCGTGGAGGAGGAGGTCGACGTCGGGAATGCTGGCTGTGCGGCGACCCCGACCACCTCTCTTTTGAGTTCCCCGACCGCACCGACTCTGACGACGACGACACAAAGGGTGGCCGAGGGAGTTCGGCCGGTCGTCAATCACGACGGGAGAACAAGCCGCGCAAGGAGAAGCAGTCGACGTCGGCTAAGGATGCCGACTCCTCCTCTGGCGGCAAGGGGCGAGGCGACAAGGAAGCGTCGTGCTGGTTGGTCGGCCTCGTGGAGCCAACCGTCTCGCTGGCGCCGGAGGCCGGCGAGGACTTCCAGGCGGTGGCAGCAGCTGTGCAGGCGAACCCGGTGGTGGTCCTGCTCGACAGCGGCTATTCGCACCACCTGATGGGGATGAAGGAGGCCTTCGTTGACTTGGGGCCGAGCGGCGACATCCAGCACGTGCGCGGCTTCAATGGGGCATTGTAGGATGTTCAGGGCCAAGGCACAGTTGCTCTGCAAGGGGAGGTCGGGAAGCAAGTGCTCATCCTCGACATGCTTTACGTATCGGGTGTGAAGGCAAATTTGCTGTCCGCCGGCCAGCTGCACGAGAGCGACGTGAAGTTACAAGCCGACGGCGGAAAGATGGTGCTTGCCATAACAGCGGGGGACGTGCTGGGCCGAGCCAAGTACACCAACCGGGTCCTCTGCACCGACCTTCAACCCTGCTCGGCGAGCTCGACGAAGTCGGCGTTGGCACTCACCGAGGTGCTGGTACTGCGGGCGATCGTCTCGGTGACGAGGTCGACGCCGACCAGGTGGCACGCGAGAGACGAGCATGTCGGCATTACCACCATCACAAGCTCAGCGAAGCACGAGGTCGCCACCGGCCTGGACATCAAGCCGTCGGCCGGCGCCAACTGTCCGTCTGTCTCATGCGTCGGTGGGAAGCTGGCGCGGCACACCTTCCCCGACAAGGGCTCGGACGCCGACGAAGCCGTGGTCGCCGTGCACATCAACTTGTGCGGGCCTTTCAGAATGGCCGCCAAGGACAACAGCCTGCATTTCATGTTGGTGAAGGACCGCAAGACCCGCTACGTGTGGGTGAGGCTGGTCGCCAAGAAGTCCGACGTGTTGCGGAAGTTCGAGAAGTGGCTGCTAGTGGTTGAACGGCAGACGAAGAAGTCGTTGTTGATGCTGCGCTCTGAACCCGGAGGGGAGATCCTCGGGAAGCAGTTCACCGACTTCGTGGATGGTTAGGGCGTCTTCCACGACCTCACCCGCCCGCACACCTTGCAGCAGAACAGCAAGGCGGAGCGGGAGATGAGGACGGTGGTCGAGTGGATGTGCATGATGCTGCTGCACATAGGCGTGCAGCACCACTGGTGACACCTCGCCCTGCGTTAAACCATCTGGGTGCGCAACTGCCTGGAGAGGTCGACGTTGCCGTCGGGGACGACGCCGTACTAGCTGCTGACCGGCAAGAAGCCTGACTTGACGCTGGTGCGAATGTGGGGCTGCATGGTGCAGTTCATGGTCCCCGAGCAGCAGCGCAACGGAAAGCTGGCACCGAAAGCCAGGTGGGGCCTTCACCTCGGTGTGTCGGAGGAGAGCAAGGGCTGGGAACTCCTCGACCTCACCAACCACAAGGTGGTCACCACGTCGGATGTGGTGTTCTACGAGACAATGTCGCTAGAGGTGTGGAAGTCAGAGCACGGGCTGGCGTCGGGGTGGACGCAGGCTAACCTGCCGACGGACATCTCCATGGCGACACTGTTATAGTCTAGAGTCTACTTAGGGGTCGCGGATGGCCATGAAACCGCCTAAGCAGAATATGATGACTTCGAACCGCCTCTGTTCAAAATGCCGTCACGATCAGCTCCGATAACATACAAGACTGAAAATTGGAATGACGTTAGCTTAAGGTGTCTGTTTTCCAACGCTATATTGCTTGCTTTCGTCAGAAGTGTCTACACTACGCAGTGAATGAAAACGTAAGCTCGGCTGAAAACGTCAATTTTCATTGATGCAAGGAAGAGGTGAGTACAACATTGCCTAGGGGACTCTTAAGGGGTTGGGTCATCCTGGGAACTCAGAGAAGGTTGAGTCCTAGGGGAGAAAGGCTAGAGAAGGATGGGAAACGTCCTAGCTAGGTCAGCAAAGCCAACCACACTTGGATGTTCAAAGCTCTACTCAAGGCTACCAATAGTGAGTCAAGCCAACCATGAGTCAGCTTGTCTTCCCACTTGCACCCCCTTACAAGCTGCTTCCAAGAAGACCACAAAATCCCAAAAGGAGGGTGGTAGAGTCCCACTTGACCACCTGTACTTCTTGTCTCATTCTCTGTCTTTGCACCATTGGCATGACAACAATGAAAGGGTGGCAAGGGAAATGCTGCCAACAGTGCACCATGACAGCTGTCACGCGCTGCTCCGATGATGGGTTGTCATGAAACTTGGTGACCACCTGCACAACAAGGCAAAGGACTTCCACACGTATTTTCAGACCAATCAAAGCCTGTTAGATGTGTCAGCAGCCGAAATGGTGAACTCGGGTGTTACCAAAAACTAGTAACACACACTTCCGGAATGCCATAAGTCTTGAAACTTAAAACGTTGCCATGCCTCGTAAACTGCTTCAAAATTTCTGTAACTTTGAGGGGTTGAAAAACACATGTTGAAGAAACTCCCTACAAAATCCTAGAAGCTGAGCAGGGCTTGAAGGCTGAATGGGAGTGCGATGACCGTGCCACTATAGTGTGTTGGCACAACAGACACTCCTATTGCTCGCCGACGTCGGTGAGCTTGCTGATGAGGACGCCGAGGAAGTCCCCCTTCTCTTACCCCTGCCACCCCACCCCTGGTGGCCGACAAGCATAGGTTGACTCCGACATTGGCCTCCGGCGATGAGGGGAGCAGTGGGGCGTCGCCTGTGGCGCCAGCCAGTGGCATCGCTGGTGGCCAATGTGGCGTCCAGCAAGTCAGCGTGGAAGCAGAGCTGATGAAGGTAGGGGAGCAGTAGGCGGTGGAGCCGGCGCCAACGAAGGGGAAGTCGGGGGAGGAAGTGTCAGTAAGGAAGCCACCGACATGGGAGCAGCCAGTAGCGCAGCCGACCAAGAAGCCATCGGCGATCGGGCACACGGTAGGGGAGCCGATGACAGGGGAGAAGTCGGCAGGGACGCCGACTTTGGCGCAGAAGTCCGATGTGGACAGGGGAGACGGCGGTGATGAAGGGGAGCTATCGGAGGGGGAGGAGTCCACCGATAGCGATGTGATGGAGGTCTAGGTCGACCAGCCTGAACTACGACGATTAGGTCGATTTTGAAGGCCGCCTGAGCGGCTAACCTACCACGTTTGTCTCCCACCGGCTGCCTACACTACGCTGCTCGACGACAAAGATGCCGACGTCGAACTGCCAGAGCTTGACCCCGACATGCACACCGACCCCGAGCACCGCTGGGACATCGCGACGATGACGGTGAAGGAGGCGTTGGTGAGTTGGAAGGTCACCACGGTGAAGGCAGCCATGGACGAGGAGATCCATAGCCTCATCGCCAACGGCACGTGGGTGTTGGTCAAGCGGCCCTCTGGGGTGAACATTATGAAGAACCGGTGGGTGCTGATGGTGAAGTACCACATTGGCGATACCGTCGAGTGCGACGTAGGTGTATGGCGCCGACTACGACGAGACGTACGCGCCGGTGAGCAGCTATGTCACGCTGAGGATCTTCCTTTGCATCGTCGCCGCCCTCGACCTCAACCTGATGCAGCTCGACACGAAGAACGCCTTTCTGCAGAGCAAGCTCGACCGGGTGCTGTACATGTACCAGCCGGACTACTACAACGACAGGATTGGTCGGGTGTGCAAGCTGTTGAAGAGCCTGTACGGGCTGAAGCAGTCGCCGCTGTTATGGTTCAGGGCGCTCGATGTCGAGCTGATGGGCATTGTCTAGAAGAAGAGCCAGGTCGACGAGGCTCTCTACTTCAAGGTCGGCAACGACGGAGTGGCCTGTTGGGTGCTGTTCTACGTTGATTACTTGCTCGCCGCCAGTAGCAGCACCGCGATGCTGAAGTACCTTCGAGCTACGCGAGATCTCGCTAGTGGTGAAGTACCTTGGGTTGGAGATTGTGCGCGACAGGCCAGCGAGGAAGCTGTGGCTTCAGCAGCCAGGCTACGCTGACAAGCTACGTAGGCACTTTATTGACGAGGAGCAGAACAGGCGCACCCCGAAGACGCCAGTCTCCATCGACGTTTACGATGAATTGACATTCGACGAGGAGACTCAGGAGTGCGAGGAGGAGGAGTACCGGTAGAAGCTCGGCTCGCTGTAGTTCGCGGTGACGACGACGAGGCCGGACATCGCCTTCGCCTGCAACAAGCTGGGGAGCGGCCTCACGGTGAGGAGCGACCAGCATTGGCGCGAGGTCGACCGCTGCCTCGCCTACCTCGCCGACACCCGTGACACCGCCCTGGAGTTCGGCGGTGGACCAAAGTTGCTGAAGTTGGTTGGCTATATAGACGTCGACGACGCGGCGACAAGCAGAACCGTATGAGCACGAGCGGCTACGTGTTTGTCTACGGAGGTGCCGTCGTCTCCTGGTCGAGCCAGCGCATCAAGTGTGCGACGCTGTCAGAGTACGTGACGGCTACCGAGGCCGGCAAGGAGGGACGCCGACTTCGTTTCCTCCTTGCAGAGTTCCAGATGCTAGACGCTGGGATGCCGACCGTCCTTCGGATGGACAACAATTCGGGCATCACTGTCAACAACCTCAAGCACATGGAGCGGCGATATGCCTGGCTGCAGCACATGGTGAAGCGCGGGAAGTTTGTACTGCGGTAAATCTCGACCATCGAGCAGCTGGCCGACTTCCTGACGAAGGCGCTGCACTTTCCGGCCTTCAACCGGTGCTTCATTGCAATCAGCCAAGTGCGCTTGGTCGACATCGGCGACGGTGATGACAACGTGCAGCAGTTGGTGTTGTGCCCTTCTGCATGGCTGGTGTGGTGGCGGAGTGCTGTGTGTTGTGTGCACAGTGACGACGATGGGCGATTCTCCGAGCAGTTGTGTTGTGTGGGGTGG